>NHOP01000489.1:0-14783 GCA_018697155.1 Pyramimonas parkeae | reverse complement strand
TTCCGAAAAAATTATATGAATAATTTCAACGCTTCAGGAGCAAAAGGCCAAATGAATAGCCCATAAACAATCGCCAAGCCATAGGTAACGCGGAAAAGAGATACCCCCTTAACACATGTATGCAAAGGCTTGGTACATTGTTTGTTCCGGTGCGTTGACAATGTCGGAACTTAACCAGCTGGAGAAAGAATTGCAGCCACAGACTTGCTTACACCTACAAATTGATATCCAACACTATACGCAACTCCACAAATGCACAACAGCAATTTTTGTTTGGTGTCTTGTCATGTATCAGAACAGCACATGCCGGTGAAGCGCAGCGTTGAGACATGTGCAAATGCTTGCTCAAACTGGTTGAGCTGCAATTTAGTTGATGGAACACGCAACGTATCAGGGTCTTGATCTTCGCTACAACTCCAAGTGATGGCGGCTTATCATGTCGGTTAAAGCAACACTCAAATAGTCAGCACATTCAGTGGTTAATTTGGAGCCTAATTGTTTGGGCAAAATACAATTATAGACCACCACATGTTGCTAATCTAGAACACGTGAAGGTCTATAAACCTACAACATTGGAGAGTGATGCTTCTCACAGTCATGCATATCCTAATTTGGCTTCTACTATTTTGTAACAACATTCAAAATTCGATCTAAACTGAGTTCTGCACACCGTTCACCGTTCTCAGGCATGACGATTGCAACAGACCAACCCCTCATGTTTTGTGCTTTTTGGGGCGCCCTCTTATTCTTTCATTAGAACTGCAGGATTATTACTATGAACCAGCAAGTTAAATAAGTGTTAACAAGTTTAAATTGCATTATGGGTATTTTATGTCAAATGACTACATGGTCTTCTTGGGTGTTTATAAAGACAGTGTTGAAACCGAAGTTACAAATATAACCGGTAATGCTCCACATGGATATGCATCGACTAGTAATGTGTTTTCGCCTTCTGATGGGACATACGAATATGTGTTTGATGACGTTGAAATTGGTCCTAATAAGCCGTTAATATTTGTTTTTGGACAAAACAACGCCGCTGTTATCGGAGGTTATGAAATTTTTATATCACATACTTCATTGACGGATATTGTTTAAATCGTTTTAACACAGCTTTCTTTTGTTTTACGTGGACCAACTAAAGCCAATCCCCGAGTCTTACGTAGACCAATTAGAGCCATGCCCCGAGTCTTGCGTGGACGTACGTGGACCAGTAGGAATACAAACGGTGGACCCACGTGAAAAAAACACTTGGACTAATAGAGATACAACCAATAAAACAATAGAGGAGGTCCCACGTGGATGTACGTGGGACCAATATTACAAACGATGGGACCCACGTGGACTTACGTGGACCAATGAAGCCATGACCAATGGACCCACGTGGACTTGCGTGGACGAATGAAGCCATGACCATTGGACCCACGCGGACTTAAGTGGACCAATGATGACATGACCAGTTGACCCACGTGGACGTATGTGGACCAGTAGTCTCTTGCCACGTGGCTAGCCACGTGTGTCAATAAGTACTTGACACGTGGCATGCCAAGAACCCTTTATAGTGACACGTCAGCGCCGATTCGGGGGCGCCCTTGGACTCACAAAAGGTAAGCCTTTGGTACCTGGCAGACGATTCGGATAAATATCGCAATTGAGAAGTTAATGTGCTTCCATGGTACAACACAATTTTGTTATTTTTGTTCATTTTTTTGGGGGTCTGATTCAGAGAAAAGTCAAAAAAGCTGATGCAATCTGTGCATCGCGTGCTCGTAGACTAACTGCCAGCGTCCGCAAATTGAGTCTTTGCTGAGATATCATCATCCCGATTTCCAGAAACCAATGGAGTTGTGTGGTCTTGGAACAATGCTTTCCGGTTCCCATGCACTGAATCTTCGCCAATGATGGCCCCACGCCAGTACTGTCCCACAACCCACATCATATATGTGTCGAACCACGCAAAATCCGTCATCCAACCATAAACACTAGAAACACAACTTCTGAATAAAGTCAGACAAGGCTGCATTTAGAAAAGAAGAAAAAAAATTCCCTCTTGCCAGTGCAAATGCTGAAGGTCCAACATGTCAGAGAATCCAGGGTTCAGGGGGTATGATTAAACTCTAAACCCTAAACTCCAGGTATGGAAGTAATACACCATGATCCTATCGAAATGTTTGGTAGTTTAGTTGAACAGAAATATTGCAGGTACCAAAAGACTGCGATTGCAAAAGGAAAAATTTGTCACCACCAAGGCCAAACACATTAAGTCTGTTGTCATGACCATACTCATCCAGAATTTGGATTCTGATGACTACGGCTAATCATCACCTTGCTGGTCGTGGTTGTGGGACGGGAGTGAGTGTAGACCCGGGCAAGATTTGCAGAACCTTCAGCTTTCGAGTGGAGCACGTTGTCGAGCTGCTCCTTCATCTGTTAAGATGTCCAAATGTCATAATGTAAGTACATCAACATGCTCGAGTCTTGAGCACAAACAAATAATGGCAAATGACCTCTACTAACGGCAAAACCCTAATTACCCGGAGTTGCAGGATTGAGGTGAGCAACAATCACTTCAATCATGCAACATATCTTCGATACCCAACACGGAGGTGGCCAGGCAGCATGTGCTCACATTCGAAACCGGTCATGAATTGATCAATTCGCCATGTAAGCATTTGAGCAAGAAGGTTGCTCGGGTGTGCATGATAGTGTCCCTGCGGGGATTTTCATTTGTAAACTGTAGATATGTGGTAGGCTTGGTGCACGACTGCTTGGACTGAAATTGTCAGGCAAAAAGAATTCTATTGTGTGATTTGTTGATGTGTCTTCTCGGCCAGCTGGTAGGGGTCATATCCCAGTAAACATTTGAGCCGGTTTACCTTGTTGGGCACATTATGGCAGTTCTTGTGCATTCCAAGCTTACAGTGATTAATCTTAAGGCACAGCAGAATTAAGTACAGGCGCACTTGCGTACAGATGATTGGTCAGGACAAGGCAAATTTTATTATTATCATTACTACTGTTTTTTTTCTGTATTGTCTTTTTATTTGGTATACGGTAGTAGTGCAAATTATCTTGGATTCGCACCCCTGCAGGTGTACCAGCAGCAGTGGCTCAATTTCGAAACATGTCTTGGAGTGATCACTTGGCCACACAAGAATGTTGTCAAGGTAGTTTCTCGGGCATGCATAGCAGTGTCACTGCGGGGAATTCATTTTTTTCCTTGAAGGCGCATCTTACAGGGTCTTTGTTTTGCATCTGTAGATATGCGGTAGGCTTGGCACACTGTTCCTCCGAGCGATTTTGCCGGGGTATGGAATTCTACCATGTGACTAATTGATGTGGCTTCCTGCCCAGCTGGTAGGGGTCATGTATACTATGTGTAATTTGGGGGCATGATCACTATGTAGAGGGCGAAAAATTGTGCGCTCAGATTGATCAGTGCACAGGGGAACCTTTAATATCTGTGAATCATATCAACAAACAGATTATGTGCTCCAAGGGAAAAATATCTCGCTATCCTCATCAAGATAGTCTGCTGATCAGCAAAACACCACATGAATTAAATTCTGTGTGCGTTTCATATACATATTCTGCATAAACTCAATATGTCTTTATGTTACACAACTAATAGACTTGCTTGCAAATTTTCTGTGTAAAAAAGTTCTGAAATTGTACGCAAATGTCCACAATAAAACATAAAGTCTCATCCCAATGCTTCTGACACAATTTGATCATTCACAGTCGAATAAAAAAAGCAACGCAGCGAACGATTTACACTCCTGAAATGTACGCGTTTAGAAAATCATTGGGCACCAGATACATCCACATCAAGTATACCCAGTCCACAAGGTTCTTCATCTCTTGCGTCCATAATCGTGCTTGGCATGGTTCTTAACTTTGCAAGATACAGCAGTTGCCTCTCGCACATAATCGCTCCATGGAAACAAGCTATGAACTTTGGCAAACAATGTAAATGACCCGCCATTGAACTTGTGCACAGCTTCGGCAATCTTTAACTCACAGGCAACCGTGACACAGACTGGAGCGTTCCACTATATTCAAACGCCTCAGTTTATGTTCAGCTTGGGAGAAATTTTCCTTCAGCGTTGATTGATCGAAAACAATGTTGGAAAACATTTGCAACCCTATTCTTGTGCACCACTATGCATAAGCACCCCTTGCAAACGATTGGTGGGAGCAAGAATTGACAGTGCACAAGAAACCATTCACGTGATCGTCAAAATGAACATTTTTCCTTCTCCCATTAAGACAATCGAGAAGTTCTTTGTTTACGGCGCCAACAACGATCACTACATCATCTATCGACAGTCGTCTTGCTATTGAGTACGCACCACAGTCTGCTGGCTGCGTAGCCATGTGCGGGATTTGCGCGCCTCCTCACGAGCCTTAGCAAGGTGCTCATCCACTTGCAGCTTTTCTTTGATCATCGCTTCCTTTGACTTCAGCACACGCTTTTCCGCCTCTGCACATGCATCAACGACTTGCACCGAACCAAGTAAAAATCAACAAATGGAGAATTGTGACCGGACCACATTAAAACACTGAAACACCTTCCTTGGTTGAATGCGGGGTGTGCCTTGACCGCTCAAAGAGTTGCCTGGTGGGGATGCTCTTGTTCACACATTTGACACTATGTCTACACATATTGCTCGCATATACTCCGCCTAGAGAAAACAAGATTCGGAGAATCAGCTTACTTTCATGATCTTCGATGAACACCCTCGACCGTGATGCCAAAAAGTAGATGTAACGAAAAAAAAATGTTCCCAGGACACCAATCAGAAGATGAGACGAGCTTTTCAACAAACCAACTATTCGCTTTAACACAGGAAACCTGACCCAAATCTTCAAGCCAATATGTTGTGCAAAAACTAAATAGCACATGTGATTCTAGAGGTAAACCTTTCGTGTGGTTTTGAACAATGCGTAGTTCCTCCATGGCAACCTCCAGTTTGCATTGTTCCTTGTGCAGTTTATCCTGCTCATCCGTGATGAACTTCTCCCTTGTCTTCGCTTCCTCAAGTCTTTGGACAAGATCCTAAGAACATGACGGCATTGCAATACTCTCACATCTCAAAGGCTTATTCTCAGCAGAAGCAGTGTCAACAATCCACTCAGCTCGAATCGTGACACAAACCTTTAAAAACCTTTCTGTGAATTCACAATTACACTGCAGAACCGAAGTATGCATACTGACAAGAAAGCACTACTGCTTCCTCAACAATGCCCTACACTCACTACTCTTCCCATTGAATGCCAAACTCACCATCAGATGATCCATCAAAAGTATTGCGGTAAGCCTATATGCTCAAGGATTGAAACCCAAACCGGTAGTTATTAAGACACACATGGGCAGATAACTCAACAGAACAGTGGTTTGTACATACAATGATCACAGACAAAAACAACATTACCGCTCTCTGTTGTTTGATCCACTCGGCGTCTGCAATCATAGATTGCTTTTGCGCTGACAGCTCGGCAGCCTCGTCCCTCACAGCTACCTGAGCTCGCTTCATCTGTGTGTTTCAAACATGCAAACAGCCTATCTTCAAGTGTGCCTGAAAGGTTCTGGATATGCATAGTAGTCAGTTAACCCAAACATCCCCAAAAAACCTGAGATACAATCGACAATGGATGTGCTTCAATACCACCCAAGAACCATAAGGAAATTTATTGTTAAAACCAAACATAGGCATACTCTATGCAGCAACTGGTTGAATAACATTAATCTCTGATTGTTTTGTCAATCCGTTGTCCTGGCAACCCACGCCCTCGCCAATCATGCGAATCAACATGTTGTTCTCCAAGGAAACATCAGGAAACATTTGTCACTGCTCACTGTGAGATATTGGAGAACTGTATGGAGAATGTGTATTGGAGAACACATCCGATAACTGATATCAATACAATAATTTGCACAATCCCCTATATGCCCCACGCTTGTGCACACTGCGTCCGTTCCAACTGGATGGTTCGAATGTGCGCGCGGTACAGAAGTCACTTCAATAGAGACTGAATCATTGTGCAGCAAAACATCCATGTGTCAAAGCCCACGCCTTTTCTGACAAAGGTTGGATACACTTCGTGCAAACTCATCACACTCAACCCTTCAGTTTAACCATGTCGGATGGCCTAGTTGGCAGGGCAACGGCTCCTACGCGGTTGGTCCCGAGTTCGAGCCCTGACATAGGTAGATTCTACCTCGGCCGATAATTTGAGATTATCAAAGGCAATGCTGGCAGGAGGGTCATCTTCGATTAGCGAGAGGTCATACCAATCGTCTAAACGGTCACCATAAAAACTGGTGGTTCACTTGTATTTCATTGCATCATATTATTCATACACTCAACCCTTGACGAATGTTGTGTCTTCCCATAAGCAAACGAGCATCATCGAGTTTGCAATTGTACAGTGTGGGGCATTGGTACCGCTGCTTCAACTTCAGCCTGAGTGGTCAGGGCAGTGTCTGCCACAACTGTTATGACACGCTCCTTTTCTGCAAGATTGGCCTGGGTCTCACGTCTGCACTCCCATTTCATCATGGAAATTTCAAAAAATCATCAGCAAGTTCGTCCCAAAACCCATGCACACACACAAGGCTATTTCTGTAATCATGATGATGTGAAAATACGAGCCATTGCCTCGATGCCACTTGTGTGGGAGATCGTCTCAAAATAGAACGCCTATGACTAGAGTGGCCGGTTATCCAAAACGTAGTGAAAAAAATCGGAAAATGCACACCGGTAACTGATAGCAAAGGCTCACAAGTCCTAAAAGATCAAAGGAAAAATGTGTATTCATTGCATGAAACCATGATCTTCAGGACACACAGCAAAGTAAAACATACCAGGGATGACGCAAGAATGATATGGCTAGTACAGATTGAAAGCGCATACTCCAACGGACACATACTTGTCCGATCGACAAGTTCACAATAACAATGACCGATTTGAGGACATACAGTTGCTTTTTGTCTTTCTCGATATTCCTTATCTGCTCACTCAATTCCCTGCAAAAACAGTATGTGGGATCGTGTCAGGAGCGGAACGCAGATAGTCATGTCATTGCCATTCATACCTGGAACAAGTGTATCGTGCTCTCTCTAGTGCATATGCATGTACACTTATATAAGAAGGGGAGTATTGACCCTCACCTACAGGACAGATACCCTGGTCGACGAAGACAGCGTAAGACAGCAATTGTAAATGTGCACGAGGTATCCCTCAATATTTGGGTACAAGCAAAAAAAATAGATCGCGCCAAGAATATGGTGAACTATGTCATCTTGACCTTTCAGCAATACTTATTTGCACACCATTCAAGATGACATGATTTTGTATATTTAGACCATTCTCCATTCAGGTGCAAGATGGTGTGTTGAAGATTTTGAAGAACCTTGTATTTGTTTCAGTCAAGAAGTAATCACACCATCAGCAAGTGCCACAAATCTCAGAACATACAGAAACACACGCACTGCTCCTGACGTTTGTGCTGCTTCATTAGTTGCTTGAAATGGTCTTCATGCTCTTTAACATAGCCCTCGCGAGCAAGTGCGCTCGCTTCGCGGGCCTCAGCATCCCTCAGTTTCTCTGCAGCTAGCAGGGCATTATTCTTCCCCTGAAACGGGCAGAGCAACCCCAAGTTAGTGCATCGATTGCCGATTCGGCGAAAACTTCATCGCGAAGAACGACGAGACTCTCCTTCCAACGCCTACCTTTGCGGCTAAAGCGATCATTCCCGCAAGTGTTTAGCAGCATGGACACCTGTTTGCTAATTCAGCTCCCGTAGATTTACACGAATTCATGACAACATATTCAATTTTCACAAAGTACCATGTCTTCATGGTATACACCACATATTCACCGGGTAAACAACATATGTATCATTTGGAGCAAACAATATTTGAATGTGCACAGAGGCAAAACTCACCTCGCTGATACGAGCACGTTCCTGCTCAAGGGCCGAAATCTTAAATTCAAGTTGTTCAGCATTACTTTGGTTCTGTTCAATTGCTCGAACCATCTCTTTCTCTACTTCGGTTTGTGCAGCTTCACTGGCCGCTATCTGCATCTCTCGCTGTTGCAGCTCCTTTTCCTGCAGATTACATAAACCAATATTCAGAAGTTTGCATATCAAGAAGTCCAGAAGTCTATGAATTGTGGAGGGGCGCATGGACCGTCCACTTGTAAAACGTCCTCTGCAAGTTGACAGTGTGTTTATGCCTAGAGTATATTGTGTGATTGGCGCAATGGTAGAGCACAGCAGCAATTCTGGCTACCTTATCTTTCACATGCCACTGAAAGCATCAGCTCAAATGCTGTTGCCCTCAAGCTTTGATGAATCGCTAATTGCTGCAGCGTGCAACTTGTTACCGTATCATTAAGATATGATACGAAGAAAAGCAAGAGAATTGTGCGTAACCGCAAATGCACACGTTGGCGCACCATTTGAGCTTGACGCTTGTCTTTACTCTTGATGCGCATCTCCTTGTCTCGGAGCTCTTCTAATTTTGTTGAAACGATCCGATCCGTTTCATTCAACATCTGCAAGTTTGCAGACCAAAGAAGGCTCACAAATGATCTGATCTTTTGGGTTTGCCAACAGAGCTGTGAAGAATGTCGAATACATTTCAAAGAACATCCGCAGCAGCATGCAGGTGGAAAATAGTACAACTTCCAAACAGCCTTTTGACTAAACTCTACATCCAAGCAATACCTTGGTTTCATTCTAGTTTTTTATTTGAGTTGCATGTGCAAATTCACCTGGAGCGAAAGTATGGGACACAATGGCAAATACATTTTATACAAACAGCATTTGGTTGAGACACCAGGGACATGAGAAGATGAACTCTTTGTCCAACGAATATGGATTGCTGTGATGTGACGCAAGCCACAATGAATGTACGGTGACCAGGTAAGAGTCAATTCAATTCAAAGAGTCATTTACCATTCAAGAAACCATACGAACACAAGTTGGAGCTGGCAAAGCTACCAGCAAAAGCTCTGACTTTCTCATGATGGTCTGACGATCATGACTAGAGTTTGCAAAACACTTCACACAAGCGAGCACGAGATGAAAATATAATCAAGCATTTTGGAGGCCGTGGACACCGCATACGAATTAAGCATCATTCAAAATTAGCGGAACGAGGCACAGGCATTGCTTTCTGGGAAACTACCTGTTCCCGTTCATCCAGCACGTCCACCCCGTCTCTTGTAGCTAGGGCGTTTTGGCTGGCTTCATGGTAGGCTGCCTCGGCCTCGCTGCATCGCTGGTGAATCAAAGGCAAATCCCACCAAATCTATGTCATTGGACCTAGTTTTCAAAGGCGCTGGCATGCTTGCCCTAAATACAGGATGGAATATGCACTCATCCTTGTATCAGATGCCACTCTTGATTAGTTGTGATGCAACAACACTTTGAGATCTCCTGATAGCCAAATGGATAGTTAATTGTGATAGACAATGCAAATGGTTTGAAACAACAGCAAGTGAGGCATGTTGCTTCTGATGAAAAAAAAAAACATAGCTTGATTCTCGATTTACAAAGGCACACCTGTACCACCAGGGCCTCCTGTTCTTTGAGCTGAGATTCAAACTTGGTCAGCTCCTCTGCTGCATTGGTCACTCTTGCCTGAACCAGCACCACCATCACAAGATACTTGACTGTTTGGCTTATAGGCACATCGTCAAAATCATACAAATTGCGCATTCGAAATTGTTGTCTGATTGGATCAAACGCCACCAAAGCGTTCACAGCTCAATTGACAAGGCCAATGTGTTTTCCTGGTCAATGAAACTCGCTGAAGGCTCTGCAATAATACAACATTATCTTCGACAAGTTACACGACGATGTGATCACGCACAACCCCATGTAACACTCCTTCTGGACGTATGAGGTGATGATTGCACATCGCTCATGGCCGGCGAGGCGATCTAGTGTTGTAAACTAGAGCAAGGTCACCTAGCACCATAAGCCGTACTACCACCTTGACATTGCATCTGACATATGAGCAGAAAAGCATGTCGGCATCTTGATGAGGGCCGGTGCCTCCGAGCACACTCAACTGCATTGGAACACGAACACCTCAAGATGCAAGCGAAAGGAAAACCTTCAACGATGACGCCCATCGCGATGGGCAAAGTTTCACAAACCTGATGTTGGACCTCGGCACTGTAGAGTGCCTCCGCTCTTATTGTGACTTGGTTCATCATGTCTTGCACTCGTTCGCGCTCCTTCTCCAACACCCTTTCTCGTCTGTCCTCACAAGAGACCCAAAACTTCAGCACCGTGATTTCGAGAGTGAATCATCTTCACTTCACACCAGGTGTGTGACTTGGCATCCTGAATTGTCGACTAAGCACACAAATAAACATGGAAGTTGCATGCATGAGAGAGCATGTGCACAGCCACACAAACATGAGACCCAAAAATACGGTGCTCTAGGTAGATCGAATCAGACTTTACTGGCGTTTCATGATCCCGAATTAGAAAACATGGCGTGTTCTCTGCAAAACCCAAGAAATGACAGTATCATAAAGAACCAAGAGAAACCGAACTGGTCTGGATGGTCTGGAGACAATACTTTTCCACCATTCTCTGTTTCTTGCGGACTGATGCACCCATGGCCAGCGTCTTCTCGGCTTCTTGCCGCGCCTGCTGCAGCTCGCCCTCCAGTGTGCTTTGCTTTGCTGCTGTCATCTCTAGGGCCAGAGCCCATCTCTGCAGCAGGGTTTCACGCTGCACCATCACCGCGCGCTGGCGGAGCAGCACGTCCCTCGACTCCACGATGTACTGTTTGCTGTAAGGCGTGCTCATGTCCGGAATAGTTGCTTGGGCCTTTGCGGAGGCTGCATCCTGAGTGTACGAACATACCCAGATCCGTCCAACATCATGAGCTCAAAGCGCGCATTCACTCTAGTCAGAAAACAGGGATGAAACATGCAAATGCTATAGGAAACACCACGTGCGATGTGTAGAATCAAAGTGACCTGTAGGTACTCCATACAATTATTGGTATGGCTTGAAACCTTGTGCCATGAAGACGCCAACACAATTTCTGTGCTAAGTCTAGATATGGAGCTTCATGATATTGTGTGCAGCAAAAACATGTGTTGTCTTCAAGCGTCCGAGCCGAGATGATCCAGAGAACTGCGCCCATAGCATCCGCAACACATCGCGCTCTCGCTTTGGGCCGTGACATGTACGTGAATCATTCGAAGATGTTCTCAGCGCAGGCAAAAAAAAAGAAAAAACACGATCCCTTTCAACCATCAATTTCTATCCATCTAAGAACATTGCCAACTATGGCTCAAGGCACTATCAGCTGCACACAAAGCTTGCGTTTTGGAACTCAAAACTCTCATGGTCCTTTCGCCTTTCAGGGTTGAAGCCTACGCAATACCCATTGTTTTCAAGGGTAAGCCACAATACATCACCCTAAATGCTGGGCATGTAGAAAGGGAAAAATGCTAACTCATCCTGTCTACACAAAAACCTGTTCCAGAACCCACCTCCAGGAGCAGAGATAGAACGCCGTTATGTCTATTGTCATTTTCCTCGGATGACGGTATGCCTTTCTCTTGCAGCAGGCGCCATGAGTCCTGGTGACAACACGAGCATCAATGAACCTAAACATTACGTATCAGGAACGTTTGCGCACAAATTATTTCAACACCAAGACACGGCAAGAACCTGG
The DNA here is from genome assembly GCA_018697155.1 of Pyramimonas parkeae. NCBI lineage: Eukaryota > Viridiplantae > Chlorophyta > Pyramimonadophyceae > Pyramimonadales > Pyramimonadaceae > Pyramimonas > Pyramimonas parkeae. Next base: position 3,064 of record NHOP01000489.1, on the reverse strand, counting down.
AGACATGTGCTGCGCAGATGTAAACCGAACGGGGAATTGTGTACTCAAAGTAGCTTTCAGGAATCCTTGGGCTCCCCCCTGAATGCAAGAAAATTCTTGAGGTTCAAAAGTGATGCGGTCAATATCTTATGGCAACCTCACCGGTGCGCTGCGTGTGATGTTCTCCTTGACGTTTTTTTGTTGGCTCATAGCTTAATTTGGGACAGAACCACCCTTCTCTTTGTTGGTTATTCGAATTGGCGTGCCATGACATTGCAGCAGGTGGAACGATGGATACTTGCATGGATTTCAATGTTTTCCTGTGATTCATGACACACCTTGAGCTTCAGTTCGCGCGCGTCCAACGCTTGTTCAACAAGAGCTAGCGACTCCCTACTAGCCTCCAACACCGACTTTTCCTTCTCAGCTTCCTGCGCTCGCAGTCAGCAACTCGCACAGGTGCACTTCCGAGACCAGCAGCACAAAAGACCAAAAAACTGTCCATGAACATATTGAAAAAATCATCATGAGCAAGAGAACCGCAAACAAAGAAATGAAAACGTGGGGAATGTCCTTGGCACAAACAATATGTGTCGCCATGTCCATGCTGAAATAAACAATATTGCTTCAATGAATAGCCGTCGTTGGGTTTGCAGAAGACCTGCATACAGTAGATTTGTCACACGAATGGTAGATGTGTTCATGGGCGTCATTGTCATATTTTATGATTATCTGGGTCATCAACATACAATTTGTAGACAAAGACCTACATTCATCCCATTTGCACAACCCTTACAGATACATACACGTGTCCTGAAAAGGAATCAAGAAAACAGTCACATTTCTTGAACTGTATACAGATAAAGGCAGACGAAGGCCGATATTCACGCAGGTGGACACTCGAGCAACAAGTAACTAACCTTGCTCCTCCTACTATAGGAAACACCCTACATAAATGCTAAGGGTGTATGTGGTACACGTGATCTTCGAAAACTCTCAGAATCAGCGCATTGCATAGTGAACTGAATAAAAGGCATTATACGTCATAACATGACAAGCATCTGAACGCATATAAAAATACAATCTCCCAAAATCAATCGGCACTTGATTATTGCATACCCAACATTGAACGGCACGAGATGTCACTTCTCACCAACGTCTGTTCAAAAGAATTGAGGAACAACGTTCAGAATATGAACCACATGACATCAAAACGTCGTCAACCACACAACATTACCATGAAGTTCTCGATATAATTACAATTTGATGTGCAAGAGTTGATACGCATCCTCAACCTTCATGTTGCGTTTAAACGAGGGTTTGCAAGGAAAATCTACGCTTTTCTGTACGAAAAGTGTACTAGGAGAACTGTAGCGCATTGAGCGCAGCCAAGATGTGCAAGGAAAAAGTATTCATCAAGCACGAACCTCCATAGCTGCGTTAACCTCTTGCCACTTGGCCTGAATTTCATGCTCCATTTTCGATTTCACCACCTCCCAGTTGCGGGCGGATGCCAAGAGGTCCTGGACATGCGCATTAGCTGCCTCCGTCTGGCCCTCCCGTTCCTCACATAATTGCAGGGCCTGTTGCCACAGAGAGCACACTATGAGGGCTTTGGGGTTGGCAATTGGGATTGCAACGAACCATACAAATTGCTGGATACCTACTGGCACCGATGGGACAGACAGCCTGCGACGCATAAATCGACAGCATCACTGGCATAGATGGTCGCAGGTAACAGTGAAATTCAGAACAAGTTTCAGAGTTCGCATGGGTTGGACAAATGACTGTTTTGGGGGTGTAATCTCGGCAACCTTGCATCTGAGGCCGCGGTGATATTCATAGACATTTTCGCAATGTCAGGAGCAATCATTGCCCTCATATGATTTCTCCTGTCAGATCATGTTCAAAATCGAAATGTTGTCTATACTTTGAGTACACAGGGAAATGATAGAGGTGCGCATATAGAACAACCTTGTATTGCTGGGTGCGCATGGCTTCAAGCGAGCGGGCGTCTTCAATTGCAAGTGCCTTTGCTGCAGCCGCAGATTCATGCAGTTCTTCCGCACGGCGCAGTTTGTCCTCCGCATCCTGCACTTGACGACCCAAACATTCCCAGCATTTTAATGAGGGACAATCCGGATTGATGATACCGCTACAATAAACATAAATGCACCCATCTGCACAAAGGTTGCAGGGCAGTAGATCTAGCATGAGGGATCTCTTCTGGGTGCAGCTAAGTTTTGTGTATTTCTGGAACATGCGCACAAGCTGTGACAACATTGCAACGGTTGAAGTAAGAAAAAGGATCTGGACTAGGAAAGCAGTAGGAAAGGTGCTTAGGGAAAAAGTGGAATCACCAGGTACCATGGTAGTTGAACAGGTGATTAGTACTACCTATCGCAAATTGAAGGTGATCCGCGAGCCAGCATGGCCTTTGTTAAATCATCGACCAATGCAGAAATCCCCTATGACAGAGCTTGTACCCATCACCTTCCGTGTAACAAATTGCCGAACAACCATCTAGGCCACAAAAAAAAGGCCGGAGAAGGTGTTGAGTAGGTGCAGAGAAGGTGCCTTGAAATAGAACCAACAATTTGCCACACTCATCTGGAATGGGAAAAAGGGGACTATTCTCACAAGGGACTTTGCTGATAATCAAATGCGCTGCGTGTAACCCATCTGTTTCCAAACACGGTCATGAGAGACTGTCACTGGACGGCATCTTTACTGCAGAAAACTCATCATGTAAGGGTGCCCTCAAATGACTGGGCAGATTACCTTTGAATATGCTTCATCAACATCTGTTAGTTTTTCAGGCCTAGACATCAATGCCATGTAATCGAACAAAGCGTGTGATTGAATAGTAATTCACACACTTCAGACGTTTGAAAATCAAGCAAGACAATTCCATCCAAACAGAAAAATACATGACCAAGGACAAAACTCGAGATTTCAACTGATAGGGTACCCGTGTTCAAACATTTGCACAAATCTTGGAATATATACAAGTCTACATAGAAACCCTAGATTTTGTACTGAGAAAGCATCCACAGGTCATTTAATGCTTTCTTGGATTGCACAA
>NHOP01000488.1:0-14785 GCA_018697155.1 Pyramimonas parkeae | reverse complement strand
CTAATTTGTACAATGGCGCGATAGGGCATTTGTACCATGAATCCGATTAAGCATCCTCCATCTGAGCGGTAGCGAACATGTGTTGCGATCCGTGAAGGCTATCAATCAAATGTCTCCGGCCTTCATCGGACCCCATTGCAATCTGGAAATCGAATGATAATCATGAAAAATATAGACATTTTTTAGGGAACCCCATGTACACTAGGAATTGATTGGTTCGGGGCTTGTCCCGAGCCACGGGCGCTACTACCATAGGTTGCCACTCGAGTTCTAAGCATGGTGGGTGCAAATAGTTACGGTTGCAGTACTAGGCCATAGTAGGTACTGCCTCGGTGCTCCACATCTGATGTGGATATGTCCCGCCTGACAATGGGCTAAGACAAACCCCGGGACTGGGAACTAGCCTCGAACCACCCCTGTGTATCGGGGGTTCATGATTGCTTTGCTCATTATTATTTTGATATCATTTTCATGATTAAATTTTTATGATTGTCATCATGATTGTTGTTGTTGTTGTTGTTGTTATGATCATTATCGGTGTTATCATCAGTATCATTATCATTATCATTATTCGTATTAATATCATCATCATTCATCAGTACCTTTAATTATTATCAGTATTATTCTCATCATCATTATTGTTATTGTTATTGTATAGGGGGGTCACGATTGCAATGCTCATTATTATTTGATATCATTTTCGTGATTAACTGTTTATGATTGTCATCATGATTGTTGTTGTTGTTATGATCATTAACGGTGTTATCATCAGTATCATTATCATTATTCGTATTAATATCATCATCATCATTCTTCAGTATCTTTAATTATTATCAGTATTATTCTCATCATCATTATTGTTATTGTCATTATCATTGTTATCAATACTATCATTACTATTATCATTACTATCATTATTATTATCATTTTCGCATCATGAATCTTATGCAGATCGAGGGTATTATTGATGAATGAATGTCCATGAATGACCACGAATCAATAAAATAGACAACCGATTGGGATGGCGCAATCTGGTGCTCACAGAACCAAATTTCCAGTTGAGCTTCTGCGAGTTGAATGGCGGTATTCAGATCTTGTATTCCGTGAACATAACCGGTGAACCATCTTCGGATTCCACCGGACCCTGGTTCAATCCTACTATTCGTATCCACTTGCATTCCAATATTCGTCTCATCCACACCGATGCCATCTTGCACCCTCCCTCCAACGCCGCCTATGCCCTCCTGCATCGTTGGATGAAATGAGACTCGTAACCATGTTCACCGCGTCCACAACATAGGATTCTAAAGCCTCCACTGCGATCGGTGCTGGATCACGGAACGACTCAGCCGGGATTCGACCGATTCTGAAGACAGACCGTGGTGTGAATGATTGCAGCACCGGTAACGTTGACGGTCGGGCCGCGATCGCACGTGGTCCGGCCGGTGTGAATTAGTCACGCCCGAAGAAAACAGAAAGGTGATACTATGTACTTTGAGAACCTGTGAAAGTACCGAATCACTGGGCGGATATCTGCTCAAAGGAATATCTTTGCTACGCCTGCCTTGATTTTGAGGGTCAACGAGTGTTGGTGTCGTGATCTGGGTCTCTCCATCTCGTTATGGTTTGTGTGATATCAGGTCGATGATCTCAACACGTGATAGCTGTTTGAGATCAGAAGTATGCTTTAGGTTTTTAAAACGCATGCAGACAGATCCAACAATTTTTTTTTTGCTGTATGGGTATCCATGCGAATCCTTTGGCAAGAGTGATAAGCATAGGTATCAGAAATTAGCATCTTCTTTTTGATATGAGGTTTGGTTCGCAGGCTGTCATGTAAAGGAAATGTCAAGCAGTGTCAAGGAAATTCTCATCCAAGACCATGTTTCTTGTGATGTTGGTAATTCCATCGTCATCATCCAACTGTTTTTCAAAAGATTGTTCCAGGCATCCAATAGTGTACAATCATCCAAAATCATCGATGCTCTCAGTATGCGCTGAAAAAGAACAAGTATAAAGGGATACTTGGAAGAAATGCTCATGGATGGAAATCAAAATATCGAAGAGCATTGGTTTCTTTAGATAATTCGCAATTGTGTCACACTTAGGACAGTGCTATGAGAAGTCACATTAGACCATGCCACCTCTGGCTCTTGTTTCTTCCAGGAGAATTTCGCGGAGAATCTAGATGCCTGCACAAGAACAGATCATACTTAATAACAGATGCAAAAGATTTTCACTCCAGCATGGAATTACTATGCCTTGAACCTTCTCACAATGTTTGATATCTTACCTTTCTTCGATCCGAGAGAAGCTTCACAAATGATTTGCCCCTTCTCTTTGTTGATCCCAAAAGCACAATTCTAGTGTCGTGCTGTAACCAGAGGGATTGTATATTCACAAAGCCACATGTCTGAGATTGCTTTGGTAACATCCAGCGTTCATATTTGATATACTCTCAAAACCTTGGGTTGTGGGTGTGTGCCCGCCCCCTTTCTCGGAAAACTCAACAACAGGGACCGAAGAAATTCCATCTGGGTCGTGCTGAGAACTTCCGGCGACTCATACTGCCATGTGTATCTATCGTGTGTGAGGAAGCGCGACCCGATGGAGAATTGCCGGCCAAACGATACTTCAGAAAGAATGTCGGAAGAAGCACAATGCGAGCAACCTGCAAGGTGCATGGAGGACAAAGCATTGGCATCGGGCGCATTGTCCCTGACTTGCCACCCAGATGCAACAGCAAAAGAACACACTGATGCAAATGGGCCATCGACCTCTGGTACGTGCTGACGGATTGTATTGGCCATGTGACTTTTATTTTGGCACCTGCCAACGATTTCAATTGCCTTATGAGGAGATCCACCGAACATCCCAGCTGATGATAGATCCTTGGTCGAGGTCAGTTTCGCTCACTTGGGTTTAAACATAAATTTGAACGTTGCACCTTAGCAGAAGCTGGTACAAGCGGCTCCTACACTCTGATTGTGTCTCTAGATCTGTCCTCCACCACATTAGGAACACAGGCTCTATGTGCTTGTTCTTCCCAGCTGCTACCGTGTCCTTCATGAAGATCACCACACTCATCCAGAGGAAAGATCATAATTACATTCCAGATGCCTAGTCAATGTTGGGTGTATGTTGGTTTTGCATGATACAAAGATCAGTTGTCAATAAGGCCTTTGACAGTGTAAGTGTTCGACAGTCACAACACACATTGTTTTTGTACGCCATGCTCTATGTCTGTGAGGTTTGGGGGTTGGATCTGATGTTAGTGCATTTGCTTCCTTGTGGGTATGTTATCAGACATGATAAGATGCTTTTGTTGTTTTTGCTGGCAAATGATCAATTTCAGTGTCGGGTGCGTATCATCAATAAAGCCGCATTGTCACGAGGTGGTGAATTGTTTTCAATCTGAGGAACCATCCAAATCGCGCAAATATGGAACCGTGTGATGCGAATTTTCATGTTTTCTTTGCAATTTGTATGCAGTGATGATATGTACGATTATGTCAAATGTGTGTCCTTGGAGGTGCGACACACAGTGCGGAAATATAATGTCTAATTCATTTTTTGCTCTTGCTATTGTTGGCTTCAATTGAAAACAATGTAATGTATGCTTTTCTAAGTGTGTCAATAGTGATGGCATTTATGGACCAGCCGTCAGACGTGACAAGCGATGCCGTTTACTGTGCTCCTCAGCTTGTATACGTTACAAACATCAGCACGCAATTCTGATGGGGACATCCCCTTTGACCCCATGCTGTGATTTTTTTTCAAGCGCATGAAGGATTTGCTTTTGGAGTTGTAGAAAGTTGCTAGTGATTCGGTTCACATGGTTTCCTACCCTGGGGTATGGGTGATGTCATTGTGTACACTCAGTATGTATATGGCACGTTTTATATCAATTGTTTGACAGAAACATACCTGTTAACAAGCGCTCACCGTTTCTGAGTTTCAAGCTTTCGGAGTTTCACCTAGCAGATAGCCAGTTTTTCGTTGATGAACGAGATGGCTTAGTGGGACAACATACAAGTCGTCATGGAAGCGGTTACCTGGCAATGCTCGTAGTTGTTGTTGGCGTGTATAGAGTGACCGGGGTATACATTGAGGAATGGGATACTGTGATGAACCATAAGTTTTATAGATGCGTCGTTTTCATATCAAAGTGGCTTGTGCATTTTCTGCAACCAGCAAGCCCAAGAATGCTCCGCCGTTGCAAGCAGCGGCGCATCACTATTTCTTTTTACTGTGATTCAGTTGCGAGAATCTGCAGTGGATGTCCAATGATCCTAAGTCTCATCGCATTAAGTTTCATTGTTCCAGAGAAGATGAAAATGTCATTGTACGGATATTTTCTTTCACCTTGGCGCATGTGAATAAGTAAATCGTAATTGTTTCGTCACAATGCTTGGGTAATTATGAAACTCTGCTTGCATCATCATCACCCGGGCGGGTAATTGCATGGGCTTGGCATGCTACTTTGGAGCCATGTGAGCCGCTTGGCTGATCATGGCCCCGAACAAAGGCTAGATGTGCTCTCCTGTCGTCACTACCCTCCGAGGGAATGGGTGCGGGCTATGTGTGTGACTGTAGAGCTATGCAAGCTGTTTGATTCGTGAAAGTCCCGGAGAAGGGCCCCGCACAATCTGTCGTCAATACCCGAGCAAGGAAAAGAGCTGGGTTGAGTTTGTAACACCGGAGCTGTGCAAGCTAGTTGGTTTGTCAGAGCATGCGACAGGGAAGACCTTCTTGCGTCCTAGCACTCCGGTAGAAAATAGAGCTGCGCTAGGTGTGCAAATGTGGAGCCGTAAGTCCTGGTTGGTTCTTCAAGCTTCCTGAGGAGGGCCCGGCGTCTTCTGGTGTCATCATCTCACGAGGAATAGGGCTGGGTTTGGTGTTGAACTATGGAGCCATGAAACCGATTAAGTTCATAAATGTTGCCGAAAAGGACCCGCGTTCTGCTAGCGATGTCAGCACCTTTGAAGCGAACAAAGCCGGGCTAGGTATGCGACTGTGGAGTCATGCAACCTGGTTGGTTTGTAGAAGTTCCTGAGAAGGGCCCGGCATTCTCTCGTGTTGTCACCATCTTCGCAGAGAATAAAGGTGGGGTAGGCGTGCAACTACGGATCCTTGCAACCTGGTACCAGTGGAAAAGTTCTTGAGAAGGGCCCTACCTCCTGTGACGTCGCTGCCATACTAGCAGCATTGTAGAACTTGACCAGGAGTGCGACTGCGTGTGAAGTAGGCCGCCCATGGGATGCAAGCAACCTGTGGAAAGTGTTTTGTGCTGCTCATTCGTCTTGGAGTTCCATGATATAAGTTGGGTGGACGAATGTGTTCAAGTGCATGTAAAGACTCTCAAGATAACTGCTCAGACGTTAAATCTAGGTTGTAAGAAAGGTGGCATGGCTTACTACCCACTGGGTCAAGGGCATGTCCCAACATACTGACACGCATCAACACACAGAGCTTGCTCACCGTGTGTGCAACTGCGTATCGTGTTTCAGTCAACTGCATGCACTGCCATCCGACTGCCCAATGTGCGTATTTCATATGGATTATTATGCGCAGATTAGACTGATGACGGGGAGGACGACATATGTTCTTCTTGGACCCAAAAAACATGTGTTTGGACCCAATACACGGGTGATTATGGTAGCACTGTGCAGCAGTAGAATGTAGCGAATGAATCAGTTGACATGGCTCTGGCCCTTTGAGAAAGTGTCACGTCCCAACAAACAGCGATAAAACTCTAACCTTCAGAGGGGAAACCAAATGTATACCCTGACGTTGCTGTATTTCTGCTGGCCTCATTTGCAGGTGCGCCAGTCACTTCTGGTGCTGATGGCACCGACTCCAGGTATGACCTGCATTCCCCACAAGATGTTTATATGGTTGAGTTGGGCATTTGATGTGCCCTTTCTGCTACTAAGGAATCCACCAGAATGATCATGTGCTGAACCATCTTCCTATGGCACCTGGCTACAGGGAGTAAATTAACAAAACAGAATATTTGGATTGGTTGTCTCAATACCTCTCTCAGGGATACTGAGCCAACAAAGGTTGGATTCCCACATGTGCTTGCGAAGATATGGTGCCTGTTAACAACTCTGCCGAAACATTGTCACAAGCTGGACGCCCTGTCATCTACTACATTCCATTTGCGCTTCACACCGTTGATTATTGCCATTGAATGCAATTTCCAATGGTGCCTGTCTCGATTTTGCAGCATCTTTGTTGGCCGCGCAGGAATACATTTGTGACCAAACATCTTGCATGAGCAGCACCACTCTTTGGATGATTTGTTCCGACAAATGTGTTCCTGCTTGTGGAAGTTGTAGGGTTTCCTTTTTCGTTTCGCTGGCTGTCAGGCACTCTCAGGACATAATGGTATTGGAATGTCATATCAGGAATAGGTGCAGTGTTGTTAGTTGCATGAATTTTGTTTTGCCAATTGCATTCAGACTCCTGGTATATGCGCATCTTGAAGCATTTGTCAGTATTCTTCATATGATTGCAGTCAATGCGCTGGATCGATTTTGTGGGTGCATAGATATTTGCTGAGAATTTCAATGGGTAAATTGTAAGAAAACCTCCTTAATTGTACCCTCTGTGCTTATCTGTGTTTAAGAAACTCAACACAAACTATGTTGTACACTTTGTGTGAATACATAATGTATGGGATATTTTGCATGACTTCCATCATGCTTGGTTGTTGTTACAGCCAGGCATTCACCTTTGCAACAAACCATCATCTTACGTCCTACAAAAAAGTCAATTGGTCGTGAAGTTGCAAGAAAGTTTCGACAAGAACTCCTTAGTTTTCACCTCAAGGCTTCCATGTCCTCGAGTGTGGGTCTTGTGCACCTCTGCGATATTTTTAATGGAACTAATTTGCATTCTTTGGCAGCTCTCGTTCCAGTGCTGCTAGATAGTTTCATTCCCAAAGCAATAGAGCAATTCCAAAATGTGCTCATCAAGCAGGCTTAATCTCAATTATCAAATGTCTGATAGGTGCAATGAAGTCATATGCTTTCGTTGATCGTATTCCCGTTTGTTGTTGTTGCGGTCGTGGTGCTATGTGAAATGCTTGTGTCGGAGGTACTTGCATCGGCCGGGATTATCCTAACAATCTCCTACGCTGGTGGGTGAAGTAAAGTTCGGAGGTGGCTGTTCTGGTTCCAGAATGTTATGGAATATCCTTATTGTGCCGCTGTTTAAATTGATTGCGCAACACTGTTTGTGTCCCCTGGGACGTCTCCCCGGATGGTACTGTTGACGTTTCTTCCATTGCTTTGTGCAGGGAGACCACGGCGTCAGTGTTGGCTCGACCCTTGGGCACTAATCCTCGAAACGAGTCTGCTCTCAGGTAGCGAACCCTGCCCTCACTTCCAAAGGAACGTCGGCTTGCTCAAGTCCTTGCCTTTTCTTGTCTTGCTGTCGTAGACAAGTGTGGAGCCAGATCCCTGCTAGATTGCTTTGTGCCCGTGAACGCCTGATCAAGCTCAGTATTTGATGGTGCGCTTTCCAAACGATCTAATGGAGATTTCATTCTGCAAGGTGCATGGCGAAGCATAGAATATTTACTAAGGCGGCGCTCCAGAAGTTATGACTGCAGTGCCACGTGCAGACAATGTAGACTTATTGATGTAGCGTTGAGTTTCAACGCTGCTGGGTACATGCGCGCTTCATTCCATGTGGGACCCAAACTTCTGCAGACATATGGTCTTGCAAGTTGGGCCAGCTGCCAGGCTTAAATCGAGAGTGTGTTGCACAGAAGCTTCTGCAAAATTTGTGGAAACTCATGACCCAACGAGTTTTGCTGCGGGTTGATTTGGCGATTCTGACCGAGCCTTCATCATTGAAGTCGACCTCCAGCAAGCATGGCTGCTGCCCAGGGGACTGATGCATTCTTAGCAAGGCAATGACAACACCTGTGTCCAAACAGTGTCTCAAGAATGCGAAGTCTCTCTGCTGTCTGAGACATGTGCCGCTGGGCAATGTGTGTTCAAAGCCAGTGGTACGGCAGGCCATTCATCAAACAGATGTTCCCTAGGCAACTTCTTCATCGCACCAGTCGGCCCTAGACATTAAACATCGTAGACACGTTACAAGTGCGCACACCGGAAACTCGACCCTAGCACGTGTGCGCACGCACCCTTATGGGCATCGACTTGCGGAGACAAAACATACGGACCGATAGAGTATGATATATGGACTCAGCGAGCACTGCGCTAGCCTGACATTATCGAAAGAAGGTCATTCCAATTTTCATTTTTCCAAATGCGTAAATGCTGTTCCTGCCTTGAATATATAGATGTAGACATAACACTTAGGTTTGTGGATTAGGACACATTCGTGTGCTACACCTGCAAACTCACAGGGAGTATCTTAGCCCCATACCAGAACCAACCGAACGCTGTGGATGACGGGCAATTTTGTCGAAGGCTGGGATGTTGCGCTTGTCTGCAAAACATACAACCTGTGCCCAAACAAAGATGAGACAAGTGTGTATGCCACAAGGCGATGGGAATCTTTTCCTCAAGGTGTCATTGAACATGCTTTATGTTTCCTCTGTTTTTGAAAGCAAATGCAAAGCAAGAATATTGATTATTGCAATGTAATTCACAACCGACCGACAAATCTCTTTCGGCTTGGGATCTTTGCAGAGAGTTGTTGGCATTGGCAGCGTCTCGCCTGGATGTGGATTTCACCAAGGACCCTTTTGAGCAGCTGGTGGATGTGCGCAACCCCGACGTGCCCACGCCGGCAAACTTCAGGGGGTTTGACGCTGCGCGCATCCCGGGTAAACCACGCACAACAAAAGGAACACGGTTCTGAACCAGTACAGCGTGTAGCTGTTGTTTTAGCAGGTAGTGCCAGGTGATCTGCATATTCTCAGGAATGCTAGATGGCCTACAACCACGGGCAAGATCGTCGCCAAAAAAATGTTGTCGTGTGGGTTCTCTCAAGTCACTCATACCAGTATCCAGAGCTATACACCACTCAGCTCTATGAAAATATCATGCTACTGGTTATTTTGATTTGAAGAGCTGCGTGAATATGTAGCCCTTGTTGTCGTCCTTCCAGCAGGATACCTGGTCAAAGCATTTGAATCCTGGATGCTTTCTTGTGCTGTGCAAGCCGGTACATTCTTGTGTTGTTGTCTGTCGAAACGAATCCAAAGCAATTTTGTTTCGTGAAGACATTCAACTTTTCAACAAGGACAATCGTGCAGAGTTTCATCCGATGGCTGTTGGCTGGATCCCAACAAGCTTCTAGCGGTTAGAGATTCTAGCTAGAGCTTGTAGCGGTCCTGAGAAAACGCCTGCTTGAGGACAATCCTTGCGGGTGATTTTATGTACACCGGACCGCGCAGCTTTTTCAGTGCACTGAAGGTTTGGATTCTGGGTTGAGCTTGTGACTGCGCAGTGATGCTGGAGGTGGAGATTCCGTCCAGACACAGGAAAAGACGCGGCTCCGGGTCAACAGACGACCTGGGCGCCTCCAAGGCCAAGTTGACTACCACTCAGAGACCTGCAAAACGCGGGCATTCAACGCGAAGCAAGCAAGGGGTGAAGTTAGAGTCCAAGCAGGAGGTCAACCCGGAGATGTCCATTGCACAGCAACGCGCCTTGCAGCCCCAGGAGACGGGGCCCATCGACATCCGCTCTTTGAGCGTTGGGGACTGGGTGGAGGTGCGCCACTGGCGTCGTGAATTGCTTTCTGTGACTTGAGACCTCACTGCACATGCTTATTCGAATGAAATGTTCCTTCGTCACTCAACAGAAAACTGCCAAGCCTCTGGAAAGAGGCATGAACTACTTTTTTAAGGCGGAGTCTTGTTGTGTATGGATTGATCAGCCGGGAGTGATAGATCCGCCTTGCCTATGATGTCTATTGCTCGTGCTTCCTTGTCATCATGCCCTTGTTGCTATCAACAACAGTTCGGTGCTTTTGGGACCGGGTTTTCCAAATCCAGGGGAGCCCAACTGCACAGGCCACATGCAGGCTCAATCTATACAACCTTACCTGTTGTACCTGTCTTATGGTGGTCTTATGGTCTTATGGCTTTGTCCCTAAGGGAGCGTGTATGCTAAAGGGGTAGCCAGACAGCATGAAATATTTGGAATTATGTCATGGTGGTCTGTGCCTGGCGGGGCTCTGTGTGTAGTTCGCACAGACTGACCTGCCCAAAAGAGATTTCTCACAATGAAGCTTTTCGTTTGAATCTGTAATGCTCAGCCCTTCGGCCAATTAAGATTTCTATTGTTTTGCAGTGTGCTAGTGTGCCCACTGAGAATATGAATGTGTTAAATTTTGTGTTTAATTTTGTAGCAAAACAAATTCGTGATATAGGTATTGGGGATTCACGTTACGGAAGGGAATGCAACTGTTTTTTGCCTTGAGGATTTTCTTCTGTATGCAACTCTCACACTTGACAGTTGTCGCACCGTTGGCATCCCCCGAAGCATGGTGTCTGTTTCCATAGATGGCATCCCAGGATGGATGGCTCAGTGGGTTGAGCGTTGGTTTGTTGTTTGTTGATCTGAGGTTCTCTCCCTGGCGGGGCTGTCAGTGCCTCTGCCCTTGCAAATTGAAATTAGCTGTTCTATTTGCAAGTAGAGGCAGATATGAAATTCGGCTGGGTCTGCAGGATTGCTTGCATGCATTCCTGAGTATTTTGTATCTGTACACAAGAATCGGACCACTTGAGTTTTGCTATCAAACGCTGTTTCATTATCAGCCTATGCACAATAGCTTTGTGGTGCTCCAAGCAAAGCAACAACTCCTGACAAAATTGATCTACAATCATTCGATCACAACTGGTACCCATGCTCGGCTTAGGGTACAGGCCCCACCCCCTTCACCAACTTCAACATTCTTTGGAGACCTGCTCACAGGTTGAGAGTGGCCGGCCAACTCCTTGGTTTGGTCGGATCATCAAGATCCACCGGGGACGCCACGAGCAGCGCCTGGCTGTGAAGTGGGTAGGCAGGATGAAGGCGAATGTGTACGGCCCAGATATTTGGTCCTGGCGAGGAGGGTCCCACTTCATCGAAGTAGAGGCATTACGCGAGGTGAAACATCTTCTGCAGAGTAATTCGATGCCGTGTTTTTTCTGTCTCGCGACCTTGCCATCGTTCAGTGGGTCGGGTTAACCGTTTGTACTATCATGGTTCAACATGGCGATATGTGTGCACGATTTTGCTAGGCTCGCAGAAACCGTGCGCACTTCATACGTTGTGATGTTGATTTCTGCATGATGTTGCCAAGGCTTGTGCTATGGATAGACAAGTGGGCACCCGTTGCTGGGGTTGTTGCGCACTTTTGAGCCTGTCGCCTGCAGTCGTTACATTCATCAGCGTGCGCTTGCTTCGGTCTTGAGTGCACTTGTTCCTTGCATTCCAATTCCATCTTGCGGTTGCTGGCTCCCCTCTGATCAACGATTGCTATCAGCCTATGCACAATACCATCTTGGTGTTTCCCTTTCTGGATCTCTCGTCTGGAAGTTGCAGGCTCATATTCTACGTTCTCGGTGTCATCTGTCCTGTGTGTGATCAACAGGGCGCATGTCAACTGCTTAGGCACGCGTGTGGGGCGAAGGGAACAAAACTTGTTCTGCTGTTGCCCCCAAAACACTTTGTGTTCGTGCACTACAGTTCCCCCTCGAATATGAAGTACAGAAATTCGGTGTCCGACGCGCAGCTGCGGCGTTGAGAGGGTGGAGTGTTGGGATCAGGTGGGGGCGCTGCTTTTTCACCAAGTGCTCAACTTAGAGCTCTTGGCCAAGCGAGGCGACGACCTCTTCTGCCGGGTGAATCTCCATATCCATTTGAAATATTCTTGGAAACCACTCTTCCAGTACCGTTGTCAATCCACTTGGTTGGCGTTCAGCAAGTCCATGTCAATTGACACGCGTAACTTGATGTTATCTTGGATTCTTCGTGTTGTGTGAACTCTCGGAATCCACTGGTCTCTTTATGTGCATCGTACCAAGTTGGCGATTGTCCCTTTAAGACGGTTCCCTTTCAAAGTAGAATCGTATAAACTAGACTTGCTATGTAACAAATCAACCCAAGCCACGATCATTGAATATTCCGCAACTATCGATTAGGTTTGTAATGGTCATACAAACATAATTGTTGACGGCACCAGGCTACAGACAAGAACTCTCACCATGACCCAACATATCGTACGAGAACTCGCCCCAACCCACAATAGCCCACACATCGTGCACAAAACCAATCTCAAGAACAGTCTGCGGCAGTCAACTATAGCACTCCCTCAACGAAATGACCCCAAGGATGTAGCATGGGAGAGTCCTGACGGTAAGCAAGATGTTCTGTCGGAGATCACAGGGAGCCACATGCACCGGGCTCTGCCACAATGTTCCAAACGAGGAAAGCTCGCCAGATGCCTCGGACTCGGAGACGGAAGACAAAATGTCGGATGGGTCTGTGGAGAAGTCTGCTGAAAGTAGACTCCAAACGATGCCGAAGGCTGGGGAAGACAAAGTGGAGGCCGATTCTCGTTGTGAGGACGCTGTTACGGGCAAAGAGTCCCTTTGTATGCAGGTGTGATCCAATACAAAGGAATACGACCACAATTTCTGCTGCCACGACTGACTCAGCCGATGGATCTCTCAATTTCTGTGGGAGTGTTGAGTTTCCTCTTATTTTCATGAATAGCACGTTGCCTTTTCTCGA
The DNA here is from genome assembly GCA_018697155.1 of Pyramimonas parkeae. Taxonomy (NCBI): domain Eukaryota; kingdom Viridiplantae; phylum Chlorophyta; class Pyramimonadophyceae; order Pyramimonadales; family Pyramimonadaceae; genus Pyramimonas; species Pyramimonas parkeae. The sequence goes on along the minus strand of NHOP01000488.1, from coordinate 2,072 downwards.
ACCTTCGTCGGATAAAGTAGCATGTGCGTGCTTTTCCCGGATGCTTTGACGGAAGAGTCATGCCTGGAGAGAATCCTGAACTTCAAGATGTGCACACGCACAAGGCCTTTGAGTTGGTCCACCAAACCCCTGGGCATTGTACGCTCCCACCTCCTGGGTTTGGCGCTTGGGTTGATGCAGACGACGCGCTGTCAGATGCTTCTAAGAGCTTGCATAATGTTGTGCAGCTCAATTCGGCATTCAAACAGTGAACGCCACACACCTTCGGAGGGAAGGGTATCTGCGCAAAGCACACTCCTTGGATGTTTGTTGCATCTGGCCAAACACAGTGGTGGCTCACCCCCTATCCTTGCACGACGTAGACAAAGTGCTGCCGCGCTGCATTTTCCAGTGGCCTCTCAGTGCGGAAGTACAGACCTTGAACCTGTTGTGCAGGATGTGATTGTTGTTGAGGACGGCGCTGCACCCGAGCCCATGAACACGGAGGAGACTGCAGAACCGCCGACGGCATCCACGGATCCAGCGCAGCCTGTTCAAGATCACAATCGGACAACAATGCTGGCGCTTGGAGGATGTGAGGAGGTACAATGCTCGAAGTGATTTGGATTCACTGGTTGGTCATTGCAGAGCGCCCCCATACCTGAAATCCGAGTATTTATTGTCATTTGGGTTAGTGAGAGGTACTGCAACTTCCCCTAGTACCGAAGGCACGCATTCTGGTGCGACCTATTCGCCTCCGCTGGTGGTCTGTGCAATTGAACTATTGGCCGATGTGGCGTTCCCAAAAGCAAGTGCTGGTTTCATTGACGAAAATTTTGTCAAGACAATTGCCGCCTTTTGTTAAGATTATTGGATGATTCAACAGCGTTTCCCGCCAACCAGGACAAATTTTTTCCCTGGCAAGGTCTAGGTTCAACAGTTTTGGGTAGGTAAATTCAATTAAGGTTAATGGAAAAGACTACTATGCTTGCTATTTCAACCAGACTACTTTGATGGAAACGAACAATATGTTCATGAGGAATCGCTGGGATCAACGGATTCCGGCGACCCATTCACCAAGGAACGCTGGTACTTTCGATGGATGTCATGCTTCCCTTAGGTAATATTTTGAAATCTTACTTGTGTTATCATTTGACGTGGGCATTGCCCGCGGCTTATGGAAGCTAGCTGGTATGTATGTTGGAGCTGTTCATCATTCTGCATGATGGAGTCAGGGTGTTGCCATACCGTCGATTGCAATGCTCCCTTTATGCATCTAGATCCTGGGTGCGCGTTCTCAATGAAGACCCACACGATGCTAACTCCATGATGCCCACTGTCGTGAACTCAAGATGTCTATAGCAGCCAGCCTTCCTTTTCCAAGCTCATACCCATTCGATATCTGATAACATTGTTGAGCTGTTGTTCCCTTGCATTGCCAGTATTTGTACTTGCGAGCTCGTAAACGACTGGATGTCATGCCCAACCCAGGGCGTGCAGTTGGATTGAATGTATCTCATCAGACGTGGGCATGCCCTGATGTTCTAGGAACGTATGAAGGCAAGGAACTCCGATCTATTGTGCATTATGTGACTGTGGAATCAACCTGACCTTCAATCAGAAACAGCTGTCCACAATTCGTGTAAATGAGACGCGTCAGACTTCCTCCAAGGGACAGGCAGACAATTTTCTGGAGATTTCCGTCTGAAGCGGGATTCGTTGTCCACACGGTCATTAGCATCTACTGCGAGTCTGCGAACAGTCTTCCTTGGTCGGAATCATGTAAAATAACGGAATCGTGTGATGTGATAGAATCATGTCAAATGATAGAATCGCGTCATATGCTGGAATCATGTCATGTGATGGAATCATGTGATGTGATAGAATCATGTCATATCATAGAATCATGTCATGTGATAGAATCATGTCATATGCTGGAATCACGTCATATGATGGAATCATATCACATGATGGAATCACGTCATATGATAGAATCATATCATGTGATGGAATCATGTCATGATGGAATCATGTCATGTGATGGAATCACGTCATATCATAGAATCATGTCATGTCATAGAATCATGTCATAT
>NHOP01000487.1:0-14803 GCA_018697155.1 Pyramimonas parkeae | reverse complement strand
TTACAATTGAACAGCTTGTGGGGAAAGCTCGGACAACGCAATGACTTGTCCGTCAAAATGTATATCATTAGCGCCAAAGTTTGGTATCGATTGTTCAAGCTTTACATTGATAAGAAGATTGACATGAAACAAGAGAGCGTCATAGAAAATAGCACAATCTTTGTAGAGTATATTGAATTGGAAGACGAGAAGACGAGCTTAAATTGCACAAGCGTTGCTTTTGCGGCACTAACCACTTCTCAAGCACGCTTACGCTTGTATCAAGAATTAGAGAAGCTTGATAGAAGAGTATTTTGCGTAAATCAGATAGTGTGATTTACGAATATCAAAAAGACAATTACAACATACCAAACAGTAAATACCTCGGACAATGGGAACGCGAAACAAAAACGTACCCACTACAGGACTTGTATCAATAGGACGAAAGAGCTATGGACACAAATACGGTAACAGCGTTGAGGTTAAGTTCAAAGGCTTTACATTGAACCATGAGAACCAAGGAATTATTAACTTTGAATCTATCAAAAGCTTGGTTGATGGTAATACCAAAAGCTTAAGTACCAAAGAGAGACTTAGACTTCAAGAGAGATAAGAAGACAGGACGTATATCAACGAGAGATATTATTAACGAAGCATCCTTTGTATACAACAAAAGACAAATAGTAGATACATACAACACATTACCGTTTGGTTACGCCTACCAAGACGCACACAGACACACAGACAGCAGCTATACAAAGTTTGGGGGGAGCGTTGTATAGCAGCGCGAAGAAGCGAGGAATTATTTATGCATTTGTAATTCTTTTGAAAATCTTAACAATAATTGAAATTGATTTAAAAAATGTTAACAAAAAATCGACAAATAAAATGAAAAAATTGAAAAGATGAAAAAATTTGAAAAAAATGAAAAAATGGAAATAATGGAAATAATGGAAAAATTGGAAAAAAATGAAAATTGAAAAAAAATCAAAAAAAGATGAAAAAATGAAAAAATTAAAATGGGGCTCATATGGGTACCTATACTCTCTCTCTTATTTTGTCCACGTATTCAAATCTCCAAAATGTGTGCACTCGTAACCAGATGATGTAAAGCAAGTTCAATACGCACTGTGCTTAATCATACAAAATGCAGTCACCGCTCTGATTTGTGATGTATGTTCCGGGAGAGTTTCACCCATCAAGTCCACTGGCTTTTGATAACTTCATTCAGGCAAACAGATCATGTCGGATACGAATTCTAGTCTCTGGGACCACATCCGGGCGCCGCACGATTGCCTTGCAGAAAGTAATGCGTACAACACGACAGAACCAGAAGTGCTGCAGGATAAGTCCCACATGGTACATAGGCATTGCTGATCATCGCGGGTCTCCCAAGCCGCTATGCACAACGAACAGCTCACCGGTAGCTGAGCTTTTTTCCTCTCGATTTACAAGCTGACATGATTGTTCAAGCCAGATGCAGAGCTGCAGGCCACGCACCTCGTTCATGAGCCAGTTGCACTGTCGCATCAGCTGCCAAGCCAGAAGACAATGCATTTCATAGCGCGGCACCAGGCGCTGCACGCGTGCGCCAAAATATGCAGGAGTACTGTTCACCATCACCCTTCCCCCACCCTCACTGCTTTGTCCTGACTTTAACTCCCTCGGTGCTTGTTCCGCAAGCACCGCCCTGCAAAGTACAAGCGGCATCCCATTCAAAAAAGAATGCATCCTAGATTTTTGAAATCACAAGTTTCACACTTGTCCTCGCACACGCTGCCCTCATGATTTAGGGATAACCTCAACTCTACGCCTCCCACCCATCGCCAGCTGAAAGGAATCTTGCCACATGTTTCGACCAGTGTTTTCAACACACATGCACTGCACAGCCGCTTTTGCAACCACACGGAAAGCAGGATCAGGCGCAAATAATTCTGTTCTAAAACATTCACGAAAGCACAAATTCATTCATCATCACATTCATGCTCGTACAGAGAGTTCGACATTTGTGGCTGCCCTTTTGCGTCGCCTTGTGTATGGCTCAAGTGACACGGTGTCTCCATTGTCACAAACAAGACACACAGCTCGCGGCCCACGGAATAAAACCCATTACTCTCTTCCACCCCAAAATCTTCCTCCCTATCTCGCCCCGAATGTCTCCGTCTCCCTGCGTTCGTTTCCTTCTAAACTCTGCCGCTCCCTGGTTGCGCATCACGCCGCCTGCATTCACCGCGTGCGGTACGCCAGCAGACTGAACTCCAGGTCCTTGGCGGACACCAGCGGAGCCTCCAAGCCATGCAGCGCCTCGCACTCCTCCACCAGCTTGAGCTGTGAGTCGCTCAGGGTCACCAAGCGCGGCGCAGGGCCAGCGGCGTGAGCTTCCGCAGCCGCGTGGGCACCCGCCTGCGTTGGAGCCTCCACCCTCGGGAGTCGGCTTCGCTGCCCGCTGCCGCGCGTCTTCCTGCTGGGGTAAAATTGCGTCCTGCGGCTGCTGCTTGCCTGCAAGACACAAATTCAACCAGAGAGCGCTGAGAGCCTCGCTTCGAACAACAAGTGGGAGCCTTGGATCAAGAATGTTGCGCCCACCAACGCCGCAAAGTTTGAATAGTGCGTGGCAGGTAGAAATTGCCAATTGCTTCACGATTCGCAGCAGGAAGTAGAAGGTTCATACCAAAATGTGGAGGCGACATTTGATGGAAAGTCAACTCTTAAAATCAACCTCTTCATAGAACGATAAAGAAAGTCACTCTATGCATACATCAAGAGTTGTAACGAAGTACATGCATAGGAACAGTTCAAATATATACCGTATATCTATCACACATATAATTCCTGGAGCGACCACTTTGCCTCATCGCATGTGAGCAAGAGGGTTGCTAGGGCATGCATGACAACGTCCCTGCAGGGACTTTGACTTGGATCCTGTAGGGTGCATCTTGCTGGATAATCATTTTGTGGTAGGTAGGTGCACAGGTTCCTTGGAGTGATATTGCAAGGTCGTGGAAATCTAAAGTGTGATTAGTTGATGTGGCTTGCCGCCCTGCTACTAAAGGTCATGTCTCAGTATATTCATCAAACATATTTGGGTCAGTCCGAGGGTTCCCATTCTCAAAGGCAACACAAAACAATCGCACATGCGCAACACCAAGTAATTTCCGCAAATCTTCTGAGAATGAAAAATGGAAAACCTTCTATCTTTATATACGTGGAGAACCTCACCTTCCAACCGGAAGGTGAGGTCCTCCACATGGACTGCATCCATACCACATGGCCTACACCCAAATTGTGCAGAGGTAGATTTGTTTCTGGCTGGATCCACAGCAGATGGGGTGTCATCACAAACACATCACACGACGCACATCACAATGTTCGTATGTATGCTGCAACTGGTTCGCATACGTAAAACCCTGCAAACAGGGCTCATACCGCGCGATTGTCTTTGGGTATGTTGGCATCCTGGGAGTCAGCGGAGGCAGCCTGCGAGGCGGCGCACATTGCCATGGCTGAAGGAACCAGCGTGTTTGCAATCCTCACAAGAGCTTGCATCTTACTTTCAATGTCAACCTGCCCAGCACCGTGTGCACATTCTAAGTCAGGGTTTCATAATGCAAAAATCAACTGTTGTCTGTCCTCTTCGAGCTATAATCTAAGTGTTTCCGTTTTGTTCTTTGTCCGGACAAATATTCAAGGTGCTGCGCCTGGAAATCTCTCCAAACACCCTACGACCTGGGGTGCGGAGTACTTTCTCAGGCTTCCACATGAGCTCGAAGATGCATGCCAACAAGCCATTGAAGTGCCAGTCAGTTTCTTGTCCGAAGTTGAGTTGAACACAGTACACAACCGTACCCTGCATAGAAACCGGATTCACTTGCGTCCGAATCTAGAAATGCACGAAATGCCTTATCTTGACTATCCAACTATCCATTCTAACATTGCTAATCAAAGCGCAATTTCAAGGTTCACATTCTCTATCGCAAACACAAAATGGGGCCTTGAAATACCATGAACACATCAGGATCATCAGATTCATGACATGGCTGGCGTACCCATACAAGGGCCTATGGCTCACCTCATCTGCCACAAGCAACTCATACATGGCAATCTCGCAAAAGGCTTGTCCATAGGCATTGTCAGCCTTTGAAAAAAAGTCCTTTGCCTCTTCCAGTTTGTTCTTCGCCCATGCCGGATCCTGACATCAACCACATCAGATCCCAACGCTGCAGAACCTTGGTGCACAGACAATAAGCTCACTTCGTTCAACCAATGCAAATCCATGAACAATTGCAATCCTCAACAACCATCAGCGCTTCTCCGGGATTTGTTGAGGTTGATTATCGAGGTCAAAAGGAAACTTGCACATACAAACCAAAGTTGGCTGCATGTAGTCAGAAGACCTTACTGTATTCTCACACCCAAGGGCACCTATTGCACGATTGTTACATCAATAAGCATTGTTTACTCGAACCCAACGCCTTTGAATGTTCTCCGATCCTTGTCATGAAACAACAATTCAATCTGGCTACCCAAGGTACAAACATACCTCCGTGTTCTCGCACAATGATCAGCGAAATCTAGAAACGCACCCACACCCATTGACGCGGTGCATGCTTGTGTGAAATCATGCATGCATGTGCATATTGGCACGCACCTCGGTGTGCATGCTTTGAGCCATGAGCAACACGGCATCTGCCTTCAGGAGGAGCAAACGTTGCTCGGAAAACGCCGCAAAGTTGGAGCCTGGCTGCTCCCCCGCACTCTGGTCGTCATCCTGCATCATTGCGTTATTTCCTGCCAACTCTGCCGTTGCCTATTACATCACACCACGCAACGTGCGCCTCAGTATGATCATGGGCGCATGGGCGCAAATACAGACAACTAAAATATCCAGATTTGTAGAGATTTACTAGGCGATTTATCTGATTTCTCGCTTATAGAAGATACGCTAGCAAGCATGATCAATGACATAACATCGGACGTGACAGACATTTCCCTTGCCGGAGCTTGGGCCAAGGAGTTACTGCACAAAAAGCTCTGCAGCCCTACCAACTAGGCAATCTAACATGGCCTATGTGAGATGGCCAATGATGAGAAGTAGCTGAAAACAATGTAGAGAGAAAACAGTCGCACAATAAAGCTGATGGGCTTGGTGAAAGCGATACACATGAGGTCATGAAAATTAGGAGTTTGATGATGGGCATGATGTTACATAAATGTCACTGACACAAATGCAGTTGAACTTTTGAAGGCATGAAATGATATGAACGGATATGGAATTTGAATCGAAAAAAAGTGATTTTGCTGTTTTGGTGAATAGAGAATATTGCTGTAAGGAAAATTTGGAAGATACAACAAACCACCGGTAGAACCCACCTGTTGTTTAATATCAGCTACCGATTATGTTATGTACACTGAAACAAAGCAAATAGTTTCAACCTGTACATTTCAGGATGACCTTTACTGAAGATAAGGGAAGCCATACAATCAAGCAATATGCAATGGTGGTCACAAGGTACACCTACAGCACTCCCTTTCAACCTACGCTGTAAAATTCACCATATTGTTGATGGTGAAGGGCGGGCAGAATGATGTTGGCAACTATAAATATCTAAGCTACCACAGCTGTAGGCGCGTGTCTGCAAGGGCTGATGATCTGGCATGTGTTAGGGTTTGGGAAGGTGTATCGGATGTTTGAGAAAAGCGCATTCGAGGTGTACTGGGACTTGGTGGAAAGGAACGTATCTACATCTGAACTAAAATGATGGAATGGCTTTGCCTCTTTCCTTCTATGTATCATGCCAGTCTATGTGTATGCTTTTGCGCATTGGTGGCATGCAGGATTGCAAAGGACTGCTGCTCATCCACAGCGCTCGAGCCTGTCCAGCTCGATTCCCTCAAACACTTAGCTGACATCACCGATGAACTCTCACCCGAACTGAATTGGTAGCCCGCGAAGAAGCGCTCACAGAAAATATCATAGTGGTTTCGTGTTGTGTCACTTGCTTGAAGCTGCTGATGCACAATATGGAAGCCAGCGTCTCCGTGGCCCTTGCGAAGTGCAAAATAACCAATTGTTGTGCTGCGTTTTCTGTTGTGTGGCAATCTGTCAAGCTTCGCAGCAGAAGATTTAATCCATCCCGGCGGGTGAATCCATCACCACTGGTCAATCAGGATATGCAAAGTTGTGAATAAGAACACGACAGACTGACTATTTTTCAAATCCGCATCATACCTCATTCAGAAGATCCAGAGCCTTGTTGGCCGATGCATAATGAGACCCTCTGGAGCTGGCAGTGGAGAACTTCTTCTTGGCTTTTGGGTGCAGGCTGCTGGCTTGATGGATACCGTTATAGGCGAGGCTGAGGTAGCTCTGAGCGCCCAACACGTACGCCTCCGCTGTGGTGACTGTGGAAATCACCTTTGCAGCCTCGTCGAAGTTTGATTGGGCAATCTGCACCTCCGCCGCTGCCAGATCCACCAGCGCAATGGTTATCAGATATGTATGTGGCTCTACCGCTGTAGCACCCTCAGGCCACGTCAGAATCAAGGAAACATGCTCGTTCGTTCTCCCATCTTAACCGATCGCAGATGATCGATAAGTTTTGATAAGATGCGTACAAACTGGTGTATCGTTCTAGCACACATGTCACATCTCCTGCTTGGATTCGGAATAAAATGGGACCACATCTTGTTACTATAGAGTTCATGGCGATTAGAGATTCTACAGCTTGGTGCACGTTTTCCACACCCACAAGAAAAAAATCAGGTGTCGTTTTTTCGAGAATGTATGCCAACGCGAACACGCGTCTGCAAATACGACGACAGAAACGTTGACTATGATACTTGGGACAAGTTGCTGCAAGGATTGCGAACATATGAAAACAAGATGAGCGCACCTCTGCGCCCGACTTCCCAAGCTCGAGAAGGCAGCCAAAACACAAACTAAAACCGCAAACCAGAGCATGACAAATACGTGCCACACCCGTATGCACACAAGTCTATATACTCCCACTCTGTGAGCACGCCGCACTTGTAACCATCAACACTAGTGGTGATTGACCCGTCACCAACACACAAACAAACTCGCACATAGAAAATAACCCTGGTTTGCACTACAGGAAGACGAGTTTCACACTTGGCCACTGTCCCAAGTCGGAGTCCTGGCAGTACGATGGCTGAACTTGTCTTGTGATTCATCCTTGCGCAGCAGAACTCAGAAACTCTCTCGCGCATGCGACATCAATCTGTAATGGAGCCGCTTGCTGGGGCTTACACATGCTCAGCACTCTTCTCGCAAGGCTACCCACCCGCCACATGCTTGCCCGCGGCACGCAACATGTTGGCCAGCTCGTCGTGCAGCCCGCACGTCTGCAAGAACACTTCGCGGTCCTCCTCCTGCCTGAATTGCATGACCGCTGCCATCATGGGGCCATGTGCCCCTTGGGCGTAGTGGTTCAGCGCCGCTTGCTTAGCAAACGCATCCACCTTCTCTGCGTTGAACTCCTCTCCTTCTTGAAGCGGGTGCCTGCCACCCCACAAAGAGTCAAATCTGGTGCGTGACACAGAAACTCGGATGCTGCGGGCACGAAAGGGCTCGATGCGGCTGCAGGACACTTAAGTTTACATGTGCTCATACTCGAGAATGCATGTGCAACTGGAGATTTTGTGTAGATTCTTGCAATGCAAATTTCCACTGGCATCTAGACACAGTAAAGGGAAAATTGAGATTGTATGATGTGCCATCCTTAGTATGGGGCATACAGTTTTCAGCAAGAAGGCAAGGGAGCGCCAAGATAGAGAGGTGAGCCGCCAGGAGGTCTAGGACATGCTGCAATATACACCACCCAGACACGCACCTGCTGAGCAAACTATTGGCTGCGTCGAACAACTGACCATCCACGAGGAGCTTGAGAGCCTCCGGAATGCAACGAGCCTGCAAATCAACAACAACACGGCTAATGTTGGTTTCCTGATCAATACCAGAACTACCAGAACATCTATCTGATGCTGTATATAGATCAATATGAGCTACCTATGTGACATCGACCCCACCCGCATTTGCACTCTGTGCGCGCATGCACATGGCCAATCATAACAATTTGTTTTTGTGTTCATGTGCCAATTTCTATTGCGTCAAACATATGTATATACACTTGCTAAGCATTGCGCATCCACTCATTGCGCAAGAGTCATGTCAAGGTCTACACCGACGTTCCAGCATCTGGCTGCAACAAAAGCGAAGCATGTGGTTGTTGCATACAGAAGTGTACACAACAGCGGGTGATCCTGAACAGGATGACGAGAACCGCCTCTTTGGATTCTGCCATATGTAATATGACCAGATTCACAAGTTTCGAAGACTGTCTTTTCATCGGAGGCATAACTTATCATTCAAACAGGGGCCTTTTTAAACCGTATATTTCCTTACTGAAACACAAGTGCTTCCAATATAGGATGGCATCTGCAACAGTCCAGGTTGGAATAGGCTACTTGGCTCGATGAGATATCCGCAGCTATCAGAGTTCCTCTCAATCCATGCTACTGATGAAAAAAACATTCAAACCAAAAACACATGTCTCCACGCTCGCTCCGACCCTCGTGCTCATCAACAAGGGTCAGCTTGCAATGCAGGCTGGGCATCAATCAGCATGCCTTAACCAACACCCACCTTCAAAAGGTAGGTCATGTGGCGTCAACAAATAATCATCACTGCGACCATCACCTTTGGCTCGCCTAGGCTAGCTGGGACCAGTTTGGACAAGTGAAGATGTCGGGCTGCAATCATTCCGCGGCTACGCGTGTCTCCCTCCACACGCAAATGCGGAACGAGGAGATGCATCTATCTTGTTACGAAGGAACCAGCTGCTTCTGGTTCGTTCAAACTGCCTGGAACTGGCCTAGTAGTGGGAAGCTGGTGCCTACAGAACAATCTCACCTGCTCCAGCACCTCTGCCCCGGCCAGAAAATTCTGCTTTCTTGTGAAGTGATCTGCCACCACGCGCGCAATTTCGTCGTCGCCTGGTTGTAAGGCCACAAAGCGCAGCAGAGCATCCGTGTCGTCCGCCTTCAGCAGCATGTGCGTTGCTTTGCCACTGTCCCCGTGCTGCATGTACAGATCCGCAGCCTCGACGTAGTTCCCCAGTTTCTGCAGGGCAATCACTGCGTTCTTCCACATGCCCGCGCAAAGAAAGCAATCCGCCGCCTCCTGCAGCAGACCCGCAAGACACCGTGCAGCTATATCCACTTGTCTGATGAGAAAGGTGCGTGATGGAAGGCTGGCGGGATGGATGGTGCGCTGAAGGAGGCGTGGTCAGGCAAGCGGAGCTGTTATGTGAAGCAATGTAAACATAGACCATGCCGAGACTCAGGGTTCAGGCGCTGGGTCTTGGGTGATGAGGAAACTTCGTCTAGGGAACTGAAGATAGAAATTCAATATTGGGTACCTTGTTTGTGCACTCTGGTTTGAAGCCAACATTACGTCTTGCCCAGCAAATGACAGCTTTCCTACCAGCCAAGGCGAGTTTAACGTACAACAACAATCCAGAAGCCCCTCGTGTTTGGTGCACACCGTGCAGTTGTTGAACTTTCGATGGTCTCTAGCAAGCTAAATGGCACTTCCAACAATCTAGCTGCGACCAGCACTAAAGCCGTGTGCTCCGCTTGTGTTTGTCTGTGCCGACATCCTTGCTCACCTGCATGCGATCCACTCTGGCGTAGCATTTGGCCGCTCGGTTCCAGAAGCGATTCCGCTCGCTAATCCCCGTCATGCTCTCTGGCGCCTCCTTCGAGCTCACACGGGCCTTCAACGCAAACAGCCTCGCTGCCACAAGGTGCTCCCCTGTTGTGCATCCTTGCACCACTAACAAGGCTGGCTCCAACTCTCATTAACAAGAACGGAGAAAGTTGCACAGTGTGAGATTTCATACGTTTCTGCGCACATGTTGTAGGTACCGACAAATCCACAACATCGAAGCTGGATGCTGGTCCCGCGGTCTATGAACCCATTTTTTGATGGTTTCCAAGGGATGCTTTGACACAAACTACCACTGCGTGTACCAGACCTTTGTTGCTCAGGATGACCGATATGGGATGTGCGGTGTAAACGAAGAATCACATGTGGTTGGGATGAGACTTCTCGTTACTCCAGTGATCAAACGTCTTCTAATTTTCCACCGTGAAATAGAATCTGTTGTGCAGTGGGATATTGGAATCAGGCACAGGAACTTCATCGGCGACAATGATCATTCCGGGGCTTCCCCTGAAGATACATGGTCCGAACAAAATTCTTTCTCCTAGACAAAAGGAGCACCGATCAACTGACACATCAATAATAACCTGTAGCAAATCAACGTACAGCAGAATCGCTGCACAAGCGTAGCCGGGCATAGTGGCTCAGTCACATGGCGCACGCAATTCCAGCACTCGCTTGCAATGCGCACCAGCAAGAAAACCGTGTGTGCCCGGAGACGATGAAATGGATCTTTTTCTGAAACCAAATTATCCGAAGTGAACTGCTTTTATGCTCCGAATACTGTGGTTGGGTCATTCAACCTTTTTGTGACGACAGAAATATATAACTGCAGCTTTAGGTTCATCAGTCTCATTTGCATAACAAAGGCACACACAGGCTTGATTCATACGCGGATAAACTTTACACATGGATGCGATGTGCTGATTCTTACAGCAATCCTATGCACTGATGGATAGCAGCACGCGACTCAGTTTCATGGTTCACAGACCATTAGGGGAGCGTCATGTCCGATTGCAAGCATAAGTACACAATAGCATCCACCATCAAGTACAGACCGATGTACAACTAGATATCTGCATCGCCATTGCTTTTGCACGAGATGACGCGTAAATTGCCGCTGATGATGGCACGCGCACTTAGTTGGGTACCCCACCCCGCATCCCCACTCCACCTGCGTGATCGCAACACAGGGCCGCCTTGACCAGCCATTCGTTGGTTTCGGCGCCATCTGGCGGCCTGGACTTCAGGAACAACTCCGCTGCCTCCCGAAGCACCGCGCTCTTTTGCTCCGGCGTGGCTACTGCGTCTTTGGTAGCGTTGACGTGTGGGTGGCTGCCTGCATCCTTGGGGGGGCGGGGCGCCTCCACGACTGCGCCCATCTTGTACATGGCCAGTGCGCGCGCATGGCGCCGCTCCTCCCCAGCCTTGGCAAAACACTGCGCGGCCATGTTGTATGATTTGCGAGCAAACATCTCGTCTCCCTGACACAAACAGGCAGACACCCCTACGAGCTCATCCAAGCCCAAGGCAGCCGCTTGAAGAAGGAATGCATGGAAGAGGGGGTTGGTTGTTGACTGTCCACGGATACAGCGCCACAGCTTACCCAACATCTGATCCGACTAGCTACTCAAGGGCTCGGCAAGAAACGGTAACGACACCATGAGAAGCACTCCTTTCGAGCGGACAACACAACACATAAACCTCACAACTGTGCATGTTTATCATGCACAGGGCTTGGAAGCCATATCGACCGAGTTACACATCAGATTCCCCAACTTCAGAACGCAAGCCTGAAAAGATGAGCACTTGGCGTAGAAGGCTTGTCTAGCAATAGGGTGCGCTTCCAGAACAACGTGACCGAGTGCACGAGCTGTAGGCCATAGCGCTGGCTTGGCACAACGTTGGGCAAAACGCTTGTCTTTGTATGCGATTGGGTCGAGCTGCACACTTACAGCCCTCCAAGAAGACAATGCTGACATCAGCACATACACAGTGGCGCATGTTGTTGAAACACGCTATGACAGAAACATACTGCACTTCTCTATACCTGATTTCCGAGCAGGTGCACACATAACGCTCTGCATGTGAAAATACGCAGTAAATCAAGTACATTAAGGCCAAAGGGTTCTTGCGGAAGATCGTCGGTCTATACAAGCAAGGCAGGTCCGCCTAGGCTTAACTAACTTCAGCTAGACTTGGGAACTTGATAATTTTGGCAGTGTGAGAAATTGACGGCGAGCAGAGGATCACAATCATGCTTCTCTGTAGATGCAAAACCCTTGTGGCTCGTACCACTTTACCGCCTCCACATATTGGGCGCCAAATGTCATCCAGAATGCCTCATTTTCACACACCATCAGCATTCTTGGATGCAAGTAGGAATGCAGAAGTCTGGGCACCACACACTACCATGTGGAAATGGTATTCGAGCGATTGTTTATGGTTGACGGCATGTAAAATACACGCATGCCGCACTATGGTCGAACAGGAGTATGTCTACCGTGAACGCGCACGCACTTTGCGAATCCAGTCCTCCTTCGTAGAGGAAGATCCCTTGGTGACCCCGGCCTGGGCAGCCAGCTGCAGGGCGGGAGACATCACCCTCACAAGGCCCTTGCGGATGAAATAGTCAAACATGGGGGCTCGCTTCTCCGACTCCTCCTCGTACATCCACACGTTGACGCGTGCGCGGGTGATTGCGGTGTACAGGTGGCGGTACTCGTCCAACAAGATCTTGTGCTTCTGGGAGTCAAACGCCAGCGCGCGGGGCCTGCGAACCAGCAAACATTCAAAGCAAGCAGAGTGCCGCCAGCACAAGGGACATGATCAGGGACTCAGAGTCTTGTCCAGCACGCATAAGGTCATTGTCCATGATAACACACCGCTATCAAGGCAAAAGCTTCATGCTTGCATCACAGGATATTCAGTTTGAGGATGGGAGCCCAAGATACCATACGACATTGCTACATCAAGCATATCATAGAAAATAGATACAGTTGTTGACAACACAATTGTATTTAATCAACACGTATCTATGATATGCTACATCAAGCATATCATAGAAAATAGATACAGTTGTTGACAACACAATTGCTCCCAATGTTTTTGATGATCATGCGATCGTGGATCGTAACCAAATATCTTAACACTTCCAGCAACCACATTCATCACGGCTCAGACTTACCTATTGCTGGCTTCGCCCTCTTTCTTGTAAAATCAGCAACCTGACTCGAGGTCCTACAGTTGGTGCTGGGCCGCAGGCTTGCGGCCGACGCTGAATCAACCCGGCTCCCTATTCACGCAGACATGCAGATATAGCGGGACGCACTTGTTTTGGGCTCCCACGCCGACGTGCTCGAGCGCGGCACGCGTCTCCTCGTCCTCCTTGTCCCCAACTTCTTGCCCTGTGCCTGTCTGTGTGAGGAAGTGAGTGACGGTTCGCCACGCTTCAGGCCTGGCGGGCGAGTCCGTGAAGAAGTTCCACAACAGGACGTCGTCGAACTCTAAGCCCTTGGACTCCATCACGGTGCACACCAGCCCCGCACGCAGCAGGTCTTTGGGCATGGTGTCAATGATCTCCTCCGAGCGCACGATGATCACCTGAGAGCGAGTGGACCAACAAAGAACGCAACAGCGCGCCAAGCCCAAGGATGCTCAATGCGCTCGAAAACAAGCCGTGCAGCCAAACTCTAACCCAGGTGACAATTTGCACAACAAGAATCATGTGAATCAGCAGAAGGGATGATCCTGGGTCGCAAACTAAAACCCCGCCCAAACAGTACCTGCTGAGATCCAAACTCGATTTCGGCAGAAACGGAGTCACCCCCTAGAAGCAGCGCGTACAACTCTTCATACCCGGAACCTCCAACAATGCCCGGCTTAGGACCGTCAAACAAGCCTTTATCATGGGACAGCTTGTCGATGGACTGTAAGTCAACCAAACCCCAACACAGTCAAAAACAACAAGCTTGTGCGCACCACATCAAATTGATCACATGGAAGGAGAGTTTGAATGTATTGGGCATGGACCGTCCTGGCAACACTAATCCTGATTGGTGGGTCCCTACCCCACCAAAGCACAGTCGCAAGGCCTAGTTCTACCACAATGGAACCAACGATTTCAAGTGATCTGTGTTCCCCGCAACGTAAGGTTTGGCTAAGCCCTAGACAATGTTTTCGGAGAAAATTAGCGCGGACATCCAAATCGGTGCAGTTGATGTGTGCACAGTGTAACTTGGACGTAAATTGAACGCTGGATGACCGAGACATGGTTTAGGCACAGCACACATAGTGGACAGTTACCCTTCCGGGGCAGGCCCACGTCTTCAGGAGGACCATCCCTGAACATCACTTCCAGCAATGGATTCATCCTAGCATTTCGTTTTAGAGAAAATGAAGTTTATGCAAGGATAAATGATCCGTGTACGTGAACACACAACGCTGGTATATACCGGCAGGCATCGTGCAACGCTTCCCCAAGCAACGAGAGATCGACCAGTCAACAGTGAGCGCGGTTTTTATGCGCTGTGACGTCCGCCAACATTATGAACTTTCAAACTTGATATTCACAGACACGCAGTGTTCAGGAGTAATCCAAGCTATAATTGTTGATGTCTAACAAACCGCACCTGCGGGAAGTGGTGCTCGATTAGACCCACCACAGAGTTTGCAAGGTTGAGTACACCGGAATGGGTGCGGTAATTGTTCACCAGCTTGTAGATTTCTCGGGGGGGCAGGGAGTTGCCTGTTGGGTCAGAATTGGCTGCTAGGTGGAACAGGGACCTCAGGTCTTGGAAGCGGAATGCCAGCCCACGAGCGATGGTTTGCGCCGTGTCCCCAGTGAGGAAGAAGCCGTTGGGGTCCCCGCACACCAGCATGAGCAGCTTCATCTCCGCCTCAGTGAAGTCTTGAACCTGCAAGCATGCAGTCAACACTCCACGCAAATGGCAACCGCGCCAACACCGTCGAGAAAACAAATGGAATCAGGCGTGGATGGCAACAGGTGTGGGTGTGAATCATTCTCCACACGTGGATGTCATTGGGAGGCCTTCTTAGTCAAGCAAAGCCTCCATTGAC
>NHOP01000486.1:0-14805 GCA_018697155.1 Pyramimonas parkeae | reverse complement strand
TGCACGTCGCTGCTCGTTAAGATATGATTTCATCTACAACGTCAGCCTTGTCATTCATAGAATGCAGTCAAAAGGATATCTAAGACGGGGTATATGGTCGTATGTGAGGAGGTTCACACAACAACATGGTACAACGTTGTATGACCAGGCACACACAAGAATTTGGATCTCACGGTTTGCCCGGAAAATACTGGAACTTGAGCTTGGCAATATCATCCTTGGAACGTACAGCCAAACGCATGCGAATCACGCATTTGAAGCATTTTGTCCATTGGGAACGAGATAATGAGGGATATGCACCATATAGTGCAGGAAAGAACGGCATGTGCCCATGGATTAATTCAAGGCTCTTGAATGTGTGGTGGACTCACAATGGTAAACTAGCATTGACCACGTGCAAGCTAACCATGGTTGGAGGAACAGCACCCTCAACCCACGGTGTTTTCCAACTTGGAAGAGACATCTTGAGAGGATATTGCGGGCTGAACGAATCAATGACAGTCGCCTTTTGATTGACTGAGGGCTGTTGAATGTTGTTTGGGCCCAATTTTGGTAAGGTGCAATTTGGCATTATATGACATAGCAGTGGTAGGTACGCTTCTTGATTGCATTACACCTTATTTAAAACGTGAGTTGATCACATTACTGTAGTGACACGTGGCATCTGTGATTTCCTCCTGGATTCTAATTTTGGACCAGAAACTGATAGCACGTGTTTTGGAAAACACGCAATGTGGACACAAAGCAACAATCATGCAACGTAACGAGGTTGCATTGTGTATTGCACAGGAATGTTTTCGTTGTTGTTCATACTTTTCATGTGCGTTTATTTTTATGTGAACACCGATTTTTTCATCCAAGAGCTGGGGTGGACATGCTCGTTTACCAGTGTGAAAAAAAACTCGGACACGCATCAACAAGCAGAGCTCACACGTCGGCAACCAACTGTGTATAATATAGACTATGAGTTCGTTTCACATGGATGTTCCCGGGTCAGCACTATCTTGATGGGTATGGTAAGATATGTCCTCTTCGGACCACGCAATCTGTGTGTTTCATGATACAAGGATTTCGAATGTTGTTATCTTGAACCGATCGAACGCAATGCACTTGAAATGGCCCGCCCTTGTGGTGAGGGTCATGTCCCCATACATATATGTACATTGCAGGAAGCCACATCAAAAAATCACACAACAGAATTCCATAACTAGGCAATTTCACCCCAAGTAGCAATGCACCAAGCCTACCACATATTAGAGATGCAAAATAAAGATCCAACAGGATGCGCCCTAAGCAGAGCCCCCCTAGGACAACCATGCATACCCAAGCAATCTTCTTGCTCACATGCTTATGTGGCAAATCAATCACTCGGCTCGGGTTCGAAAGTTAGCTCCTACTGCTGGAGCTCCTCCGGGGGGATACATATATATGGAAACATGACCCTTGTCTACAGGGCAGGGAGCCGTGTCAATTGAAGCGCGCTTAGTTCTTTCATTGTACAAGCTAACCTTTGAAATCCATTTCAAAGGTTTTCAAAGGTTAGCGTGTATCGTGTCAACACATAGATTGCGTGGTCAGGGAGAATGTACCTCACCATCCCCATCAAGATAGTGCTGACCCATGAAACCCACATCAAACAACCTCCTAGTCTGTATCAAATACAGTCGGATGCCATATGAACTATGTACGCTATAGACGCACTCAACAAGTTGACTCTAATCAAGTGTAATCTAAGTGTAAGCACATCACATTTCTGCTACACATCCTATTCCGCCATCTGAATGGCAAAATTATTCGGAGTCACGGAAGATCGACGTTATTCAAAAAAGCATTCACTACACTGTCACATGGTGCCTTTTCAATTCACACCATTACATTTGTCATGCTCTCAGGGTGTGAGCTGCTTGAATCCCACCAACATTTGTGAGATTTTCTCCCCATCAATTTGTCACAACCGGCAAGCCTGATGTGCAATATCAAACCAAACCGACTACGCATCCGATTCACGCTCCCTCACATAACTGATGCTGTAGGAGTATCAGGAGAGGGGCCACTTTCCCCAGTTGGCTCAGCTGATGATCCGGGTGCCTGGTCAGTGACTACGCCCTCAACAGAGGCCTCAGTATAAGTTGGTGGTTCATATCCTTGGGGTTCGTATGGCGGAGGCTCATAGGCCGGTGCTGGTCCGGAAGACGCAGGCACAGCACTATTGTCACTTGCAGTTGCCTCTGGGACATTCTCTTGGGCTGGTTCGGCATTTGCTGGAACCGGTGTGACACTGCGTACGAGAATACCGAAAAGGATCAGTGTACAGAAATTTCCCAACATGGAGATGCTTCGCAGAGTTGATTGCAGAAACATTGGTGGCTCGGTCTAGTCACGCTTGATCTCACTACTAGGCCACATTGTACATTGGAACTCCAACACATTTGAGGACAAAAGGTGTTGACACATGGACACAACAGACACGAAGTCTGCACAAAAAACATGCAACCTTGTCATTGGCTACTCGAGGCTACCAAATCCATATCCCAACTTATTGTGAATGCAATAAGCCTCAGCAGAGGGAAACGCAAATTGAAGCTGGCCAACTAATATCAACAACTCTGTATCCAAGCTGCATGTACTTTGGTTCACGCACTCTAGGGTGGGAAAAATAAAATGAAAACGTCCACCATACTGAAAAAGCGCAAACTTAATCCGCGCCTCGCGCTTGCATCTGTGCTCCACGAGCACTGGGGCACACGCAACATGGGTAACAGCCTTCACACTCACCTGTAGCTACCAGCGCTTTGGGACATGCTGGGTATATACTGGCTATAACCTCCTGCAATATACGATAAAACCACACACTCATCCATCAAAATCAACGACACCCAATCATGTCATTCGCAATTCCCGCTCATGGACACATATATGACAGGACAAATAAAAAATATTTGCAACCCGAGAGTCAGGCCCCTCACACACACTATAAACCGTGTTTCATGCCAAGCGCAGCGCGCTCGTTGTACAGAACTCATACTGCATCTACCATGCCCGTGCTGTTGACGGCAGGAAAGTATACAACAGCACCTTTCCGATGACCAAACGGGTTCCTTGAGAATTGTATGCGCATCCCGCCTCGATCCGACGACTCGACGACAGTGCCTTGCAAAGTCTTGAGTGCAAGGTCAGCATCAGAAATTTCCTGTGCGCACCAGGACAAACCAGTGATCACAAACAAGCCACACAGATATTTGGGAAATTCCAGAGCAGGAGAACTCAAACCGGCACGGAAGCAGCAGCGTTAAGTGAGCTAATGCAGATCTCACTTACACAGTCAAACGAAGTGCAAAATACTCATGGGTGGCATGAAAGGTGTTTCGCAAAACTCAAACCACACCACAACCAACTATGAGATCAAGCGCAAGGTCTTTTCACAGACGGAGAGTCTGGCACAAACACATGTTTCGTTCAATTCCAAGCACTGACAGACGAACTCTACATTGAGGCACGCGAAACCATTTGCAGCAGTTTCGACGCAGGATGTTCGAAGTACACTGCCACAATATTATTTGTCAAGATTGTTGCGGGAGAAGGGAGTGCTGCGCATACAAAAAATTCGATGAAGCAGACCGTGCTGCCTGGATTGCGACTGAGCTTCATCTGCTTGAAGCCTGCGCACGCATTCGTCAACACCAGTCGCCCGAAACACAGTATTGAGCATGTGTACATGGTACTGCAAATGGAGGAGGTGAGCTGCAGAACACAAGAGTGGCGAGATTCGGGTCCGACGTTCGGCAGAACGAAAGATACGATAGACTTCCGTTTTTGTCCGTCCGAAGGCTGACCAGGCATCCAATTTGTCAAGATGAGATTGATGCGAGATTCTTGGATTGCGGAAACATGATGTGGGCACGTGAGCATACACATGGGATGGATGACAAAGACTGCTGCTGCATGGTGCATGAATGCAAAATGCACACGCGGCATGCTCTTGCAATCTAGAATGTATCCTTGTAAGTGCCCATGAGAAGACGCCTCTTTCAAATGGAATTTGGACGGTGTCAGACGCTGCATACTACCTGAGTGAAATAGGGGAAAGCTCAAACGTGACTTTCTTCCAAATCACTTGAAGCACAGCGTGCACGCCGTTTGTCTGAGAGAGACACATTCTTCAGTCTTGCATCAGATGGCCATTTTCAGTAATTTTGGTTTGCCACATCGGGCTTCAGGTGGCGACCCAGGCTGCTTGACACAACCAGCGGTGTGGTATCATCAGCACAAGCCTGCATAAATGTGTGTAGGAATACCGGAACATTATTCATGCAATGCGTGACAAGCCAAGGTATGATCCATGCTCGTGAAGTGTAAATGTACATATCACATTGGAGTCAACTTGAATGAGGTCTTGTCAAACATATTTTGGATGTTCATGACCAACCAATTAAGAAATGCACATCGATTCTAATTAGACATGTCAGTGCATGTATGAAGCAGTTCTGCACACAGAAGATTCTTGAACATCATAATAATTACTCAGTGGGCAGACAGAGAGGTGCCAGGTCTGATAATGTATGCATTGAGCGTTGAACTTACATAAATAATGTCGCAACCATCGACAAGATCAGAGAACAAGCACTCCACCAGGGCCGGGCCGCATTAAAGCTGAAAAGCATTCTGGTGTGTGTGTCCACACACAAAAATGATATAGCAGCAGAGTGTTTTACAAGATATTGGCTGAGTGCCGCACTGATCACCAAGATAGGAAAATTTGCACACTTGACACGATAAATTGCATGCTGTCCTCCTTTCTCTATAAAAAAATACAAGCTGGTAGGGAATGAGATAAACATGAAACGAGTTCTATGTGAGGACAATGTTTCACAGAGTCATCTTGAAATGTGAGTAGTCATGAGCCTACATCAAAAAAATCTAGTTGGATCACATGATGCAGCCTGGTTTGACCAAGTTCAAGCCGCAGTTGCACTAGTTGTAAGATCCTACCTTGCGCGGCCGAAAAAATCTTGTGCAGTTCAGCTTCATCCACACGGTCGCTCAAATTTCCCACAAACAGAGTGTTGCAAGGTGCATTTGCTGCATATGTGTATGGCTTGGTTCCTGCAGCATGCCAGGGTAGCATTGCACGCCAACATAAAAACCACTCTGAGGTTCATGATTGTACACCGTCGAAAACAGCTCCACTCCTCAACAATGTGCTTTCAAACAGCATTTTCACTCACCGGTGGGTAGCAGAGCAACAGACCTCCTGATAGCAGAGGTGGTTTTCGTGGTAGCACCAGATACATGACAAGTGATTCCAACCACTCAGAACACTAGCTTGGAAGGGAACCTCTTCCAGTGACATAATTGACGCCACCACAGACACAGTCCCAGCTGCCTATCCAATGGGGGACATCAAATGATAGGACCGTGTACAGTTTGGACTAAACAGTCTAGATCACACGATACTAAGAGATGAACGCAGGAACGAATCCAAATGTTGGAACGCGAGTTGCATCTGTACATGGCGTGTGTGACGACACGTCGTTTATGATGAATATCAGTCACATGCTTCGGCACACATCTCGAAGGTCAGATAATTGAAGATCAGCTCCAACGCTGGCAGAACCGGTAATTCGAACACAGAAAAAAAAAAGAACTCCAAACTCCATACCCAATGGGTGCTGTGTATCGGAATCTTTCTTTGAAGCTTGCGGTCACATTGTACAACGACCCCAAATCCCTACAGGTCTGAGGAAACAAACGTGATCACATCGAAGGCCAGGTTTGGCACATGGGGAGGGGTTAGGCAGCACCTGCAAGCGTGGTGGTCCCCGTGGTTGCCCCCGCAGCGACGGCATAGGCAGCATATGGATCTGGAGCCGCCGCGTAAGGGTACTCCTCCCTCGGCCGCTTCGAACCAGCCTGGTACGCCTCCATCACAGCCTCGCGTTCCTGCGAGCACAACAAAGGGTCCGGGAGTTCATGATGGAAGGAGGCAAACACACCGAGGGGACGTGCAACCATGTCTCTGACAACGGAATCATGTGCACATGAAGAGCCACAATTGGAGTACTGAGGAAAACACGGGAGTTTCATGGAAAATACCTTTGTTCGTGTCAACTCTTTTAGACTGTAGACGCGGCTAATGGGACCAACAAGAGCGATGCCAAGCGAAGGATGCCGTGAGCACAGCAAAACCGGCAACATGGTATTATCAGCACTTACCAAATACATGCACACAACACATAATGGACAATCGGAATGTGGCGTCCAAACGTGACAAAATGGTGGTGCCATCACATGTACATGCGTACATGACACTCTATCTGCATCAACGTCAAATGTTGAACCAGGTTTGCATCAGAAGGCCATTTTGGGTATTTCGGGCTTGAGAGAGTGCCCACGTGGTCCAGGCTGCTTGGCACAACAAGCAGTACGGTATCATCAGCACAAGCCCAGATCATGACGTTGAATGTAGTTGCCTCAGTGTACGCTAGCATCCAACAGTGGAACAACAGAGTGACATGGTTACAAATGCACATGAGTACACAAGACTCTAAGTGCGTCAATGTCAGAAATCAGACCAGGCTTGCATCAGAAGGCAATTTTTGGTGTTGCTGGTTTGCCACATGGATACCCGGCAGCAACCCAGGCCGCTCGGCACAACTGGTGGTGTGGGATCATCAGCACAAGATCACGTCATGACCACGCACATAACGATGTCACAAAGTCGCTTCCAAAAGTCACAAGACATTGAATGCATTTGTGAACACATGTGAAGACATAATTTCAATCGATTCCATACAGAGAAGTGTGAAACATCAGTCCAGGTTTGCATCAGAAGGCCATTTTTGGTATTTTTGGTTTGCCACATTGTGCCTGGGTGGCGACCCAGGCTGCTCAGCACAACCTGTGGTTTGGTATCATCAGCACAAGCCTGTTTAATGTTCTCAACATTGCAAATTTGCATACGATGGTGAAACAAGAGAGTGACATGCAATCATATGTGCACGTGCACACAAAAAGACTCTAACTGCACAAACGCCAAACAGTGGTCCAGGTTTGCATGAGAAGGCCATGATCGGCATTTTCTTCACCGCAGGTTAACCCCATGGCGACCCGGACCCCTCGGCACAAGTTGGTATCATCAGCACAAGCCCAGTTCATGACAAAGCAAAAAATGATGGCATCAAATAGTCGCATCTAAAAGTCGACGAAAAAAGTGACGAGACGTAACTTGAATTGCATGTACATAAATGGACGTGAGTGCAATGATTTCGTGCAGAAAAGTGTGCAATATAGGTCCAGCTTTGCATCAGAAGGACATTTTGGTATTTCTGTTTGCCACACTGTGCCCAGGCGGCGACCCACGATGCTTGGCCCAACCAGCAGTATGGTATCAACAAAAGCCCAGCTCACGAACATAAACAATATCGCCTCGTCGTAAAGTGGCATCCAACAGTCGAACAGCAGAGAGACATGGCGACGAATGCACATGCGTGTGCAGACTCTACGTGCATCAATGTCAGAAATCGAACCAGGTTCGCATCAGAGGGCAATTTGCTATTGTTGGTTTTGCCACATGGATACCCGGCAGCGACCCAGGCTGCTCCGCACAACTGGCGGTGTGGGATCATCAGCACACGATCACGTCATGACCACACACAAAATAATGATATCATATAGTCGCATCCAAAAGTTGTGCCAAAAGTCACAAGACATTGAACGCATGTGCGACGACGGTTCGCACACACTATTTCAATCGATTCCAGACGGAAAATTGCGAAAGAGTAGACAATCAAGGTCTGCATCAGAAGGCCATTTTTGCTATTGTTGGTTCGCAACATCATGCCAAAGTGGTGGCTAAGGCTGCTCAACACAACCAGTGGCTTGGTATCATGAGCACAAGCCTACTATATGCGCATGAAAATTAACATGTCATCGTATAGTGGCATCCAACAGTCGAACAACACAGTGAAATGCAATCCTATGTGAATGCGCATATAAATACTCTAGCTGCATGTATGCCAAACATTGGTCAAGATTTGCATCTGAAGGCCATTTTGGGTATTGTTGGTGTGCCACATGGTATCCAGGCGGCGACCCAGGCTGCTCGGCACAACCGTTGGCATGGCATCATCAGCACAAGCCCGATTCATGAACAAGCAAATAATGATGGCATCAAACAGTCACAAACATGAACAAGCAAATAATGATGGCATCCAAAAGTCCACCAGAAAGGTGACAAGACGTTACATGCACATACGTGGACATGCGCACACAATGAGTCCGGAAAGAAAGTGTGAAACATTAGTACAGGCTTGCATCAGAAGGCCATTTTTGGTATTTTTGGTTTGCCACATTGTGCCCAGGTGGCGGCCCAGGCTGCTCAGCAGAACCAGTGGTATGGTATCATCAGCACAAGCCTGCTTACTGTTGATGAATTGAATCATGACGACATATGGTGGCGTATGATGGTGAAACAAAAGAGTGACATGCAGTCACATGTACATGCGCGACAAGCTCACACAAAGATTCTTCCTGCAGAAAAGCAAAACAGTTGTCGAGGTTTGCATCAGAAGGTCGTTCTTGGTGTTGCTTGTTTGTCACATAACGCCCAGGTAACGGCCCAAGCTACTTGGAACAACCGGCGGCATGGCACCAGAGCGCAAATCCATTTCAACAACAAAACGTACAACCTGATTGTGGCAACTGACAGTTGAGACAAAACAGTGACAGGACATCATGTACATGCGTGGACATGCACACAAAAATATTCAGCAGGGCGTGAAACATTCCTCCAGGTTTGCATCAGAGGACCACTGTTAGAATTGTTGGTTGTCCACATGGTGCCCAGGCGGCTGGTTAGGACAACTGGCGGCATGGTATCGTCATCACGAATTTGCTTCAATATCATGCACTTTATCACAGAAAGAATATATGGCACTCTAATATCAGAAAATGTCTCATTCGATTCACATGTTTATACATCAAGCGTGAGACGCAGTTCACATGGCCCCGCTCCTAATGGATCGGGAATATGTGTTTGTTCTCTGCACGTTTGCTGCAGCTGGCATGCAAAAAGCAGGCCAAGTTGACATGTTCATCGTGGCCAGGCCAGGATCATGGAATGATGCTCAGAACATTCTAAACATATTCAACATGACCCTGCAAGAAGCAAAAGAGGGTGCCATTTCCATGAAAGCAGTATTCATGCAAGCACTGTAATTGCACAAAGCTTGTGTTAGATGCCCAACCGAGTACCTTGCGAATGTACATATTCTTTTTGGCTATCTCCACACGCAAGTTGGAACCAGCTTCTGGATCAAACACCAAGTTATTTAGCCCTTCGCGCGCAGCAAACGCATGGTGATATGTTTGGAACAAAGCAAAGCCGTGCACCTGCGAATCCCCATATCAGGAACATTGATAGGCTTCCTAAGCGCTGATACCCATCCTTGAATGCAATGAACTGTAGCGGGTGCCTTAAAATTTGTCAAGCTTTATTGATCAAAAGGCAATATACTGTAACAGAAAATTGTGGGTGCGAAACCTACAAGTAGCGATACCAAAACACTACTAACAATGGACGAGCCAATCATTCAACATTGGATACCATTGCACCAACATACAGGAAAAAGCTTGTCAAGAGAGAAAATGTGCAAAACACGCGCATACACACAGACACACTCGCATACACACAGACACACTCTCACACACACACACACACAAACACAGGCACACACACACACACACCTGGCCATCAGGTCGAACATTGTGCTGGGCCGCCTCAAAACCGGGAAACCAGCGCAGCAGGTTCACCAGCTCACGTTCCTTTACGTCATTTGGCCATCCTGTAAGGAATATCGTTCTTACCTGCACTCAAAGCGGTTCGAAACCCTCAAGGTCCTTAAATTCATGAGAAAGACAAGCCATCGTCGGGGAATCATTGGAAGATGCATGTTTGGATCATCAGGTCTAAACAAAACGGTGTATATTGCAATCATTGGGCAGAAATGTGCAAAGGCAAACGCCAGCCTAGGGGCACCTCAAAGGGTTGTTCTGTAAGCGCACAAGAGGTTCACATAGTCCATTAAGAATCATGTTTGCAAAGTGCACTTGGCAATGCCATTTCTCTTATGTGCTAATCAATTCTGTTGATTACTTCTATCACAAGTCTAAATGATTTATCACGCAAAGAAAAAATACGTTTCTTCTGGTCTTCTGCTTGAGCCCTATATGCACTGGAAAAGTGAGAGGAAGATCTGGCCTCTCCACCATGAAACTCAAAACCATTCCCGTATATACACATCAATCAGTATAAACAATGTGAGGGATTATTTATTCTCGAGTTCTCTATTTGTGAGGTCCCTCCCGAGTACGAGCCACTTTAACCTAGTTCAACCGAGACAAACCCTTTCATCAGTTCAACCCAAAGCAAGGTCAGTGGACAACACACCCATGAATGAAATCACGCAAATGATGAAATGGGGTATGGATCTAGTTGTGAATGGAGTAAAATATATGCAGCCCATTTAGGACGCGCTTCATCGACGATGGAATCTACCCGCGCAAGTCGCTCTGAGTCTAAACGAGAGCCTCCATGCAGGATCTTAAGAAACTCTCATGCGGTTGACATGTGGATTGAAGAAGACAACTGCAAGTCGAAATCGCGATGCTGAAATATTAGTACTGATCATCCAATCAACTGGGTTTATTCGTACGAGCACCGCTTGCGCTGTATTGATCAAAGCAAGAACACGTTTCGCTACGTTCACAAAACCACAACAAACCAGCGCCGTCTCTCGTGTACATTCACCTGAAAGTGACGACAAGACACGGTGAGTGGCTGTACAGCCGGAAGCAACCAGCCGGGATCAACAGATCTCAATCTTCAATCAGATCTGGCAAAATTCAGCGTCCCTCGCGTGACGCGCAAATAGTGGAGACGCAGGTTGCACTACTGCGAAGTTCGTCACCTACTTGAAATCTCGATGGTGATTTTGAAAAAAACGCACGTTCCAAGCATATGTAATCCTCAAAATTTCTGGTTTTAGACGAACACGATGACGACAATCTCGCTCTCACCTGTTGCAATAGCCGTGTCGAAAAAAATGTGTCTTGCTCGCTCATCGACGGGAACCAACATTTCTCCAAAATACAGAAGATACACGTACACATCAATAAAGCTCTTACCAATCAAACCATGTGCGATTATGAGCGAGCTGAGTTGGTCAGAAAGCACACCTCCTCGGGGGGAGCCCCGGGATGGGGCGCAGCAACAGGAGCTGGGGAGGCTGCAACAGGGTGCGAATGAGCAGCATAGTAGTGCTGTGCGTATGCGCTGGCGTATGCAGGATGTGTATAGTATCCTTGATGGGCGACGGGATGCGGTGTATACGCCTGGGGGTATTGGTAGTAGGGGTCCATTTCACCAAAAGACTGTTCACAAATTACTGTTCACGAAATTGACACACCCCAACATTCCCGATCAGTAACGCAGATATTTGAGAAAATATCTGCGTAATCGAAGTCGCTGAAATTTGTTGTGACGTACATATTGATGCAAGGTGTCAACACTCATATGGAGATGTACGAATATTGAAGCGTAACGAAATCATCGAAAGTGGTGTCTCCCTGTTGGGATTCGAAAAATTGACGGGCAAACAGTCACTGCACGACAACACCCGGTATCTTCAACATGAGCGCCAGAAACATTTCCTATTGTGCCGCACCGCTTTCCATAAGACCACTTGGCAATTTTCATACAACTGTAAACCAAACTTCGTCCCTCGGAAAGATCGACGGGAAAACACATTTCTCAAAGAGCGGTTACGCGAAAGATAGGTCACGCGGTATTCAGCACACAACCAAACGGTATCCCGTACGGATTAAAACCCAAATCATCCTTTAAAACTGTGCGTTTCGACTCGACGACAAAAACCCAGGTTTCTAGGAGGAAGAAAGAATTTCGTGCGAAGGCAAGCCATTCTTTCAGCGCAAACTTGTTCATGCAACAATGAATTTGTTTGTCTGGATGTGCGATGAAAATGGGAGAACAACAAGGAGGAGAACAATCCCCATAGCTGGTGATGCCTCACCTGAGAGGGGATCGCTAGGGCGAGACCAACGGCGCGCACGAGCAGAGTTGCGGTTTACTTGGTGAGCACCAACACCGTACAAGATGTGCAGCTGGCGCAAAACGTCGTAGGGACACATATTGCAATTGCAATCTGAAGACAAAAAATATACGATCCGGACATATGATTTGTTTCATTTTTCTCATTCTTGGGTATTTGTACGAATATGTGTACGCAAGGGGTCACCAAATGTTTGCACATGCTCTTCGAAATGACATGTAGGAGGAACCGTACAACGTCTCTCCGGCTGTTTATGTTCCAATTCAAGCACCGAACCTCCCAGGACATGAACTCGTGACCTCTCGGGCCCGGAGAAAGGGGTAGCCAATGAACCTATAGCGATCGGCTGTATTCGAGAGAAATGAGTACATGCTCTGCGCCTCGCTCACCCTCCTAGACGACCTCCTCCGTGGTTCGGCCACTAGTGTATTGTGGTAGTATCCATGTCGGATGGCCTAGGTGGTAGGGACGACGACTTATGCTGAAGGTCCAGTGTTCGAGCCCGACATGAGTGGGTACTTCCTCGGCTGATGATTAAACAATCAAATGCCATGCTGGCTGGCGGGTCATCTTCGATTAGCGAGTGATCATACCAACCGCCTAAACAACTGAACAACCACCATGAATACTCGTGGTTTCAAAGTTTTTTTATTGTGGTAGCAACTCCCCGTTTGTCAATGTTCGATTTTCTGAACAACGCGTGGATCAACCGCGTGATCTGGCGCGCCCGAGGCGAGATAGCTAATCACTGCACGAAGTGCGAGCGACGTGATGTTTACTGGACCATCCAATAGAGTATCAACCGTCTCCATACTCGCTAGGAAGCGAATGTGATGCTCTCCGTGGTCAAATCTGAGTACTCCGGGAAATGATTGGCCATCCTATGAATGATCGCTTTATGACTGCATGCTCGCGACGGCCGTGAACCCATTGAAACGGACCCAACAGACAGCGGCGCGCGTGGTGGATTCCTCGTGCTCCACGAACGCCGACTTCAAGGTGATGCCTTGATTGCAAATTATCGGCAGCGGGTATATTTCATGAGGGCATCTGTTTGAGATTCATGTTCCACGTGACATGCTGCGTTTCGCTCTGTTCGAACTAAGATCCAAACAATTGTGCTTGTGTATTTTGTTTGGAAGCCCGAGCGTCAGAGCGTTCACGAATGACGTTCTCGTTCCAAAACGCTTAAAGTTTTGTGTGTGAGAATGTTATTTTTCACGCTGGAGGTGTTCACGTTGGTTCCAGGCTTTTTTTTCAAATTCTCCCGTTCATCAAGGTTTCTGTCTGTCCCAAGGTGCACATGCTGTCACACGCCCGAAACCCCATCCCACAACACCACGATTCAGTATTAGATCGTATTCATTCAGTGTGTATACTTCAAATTGAATTACCCAGCGGACGTAATGATGATCGAATCCCACCCACTTGCCGACAACTGATATATTTTTCTGAGGGCTCAGTACTAACATGCAGGACAAGAGCACCTGTTTGTGCCGTGGATGAGCAAACACAATCACATCAGCTAATGAACTATGCAGTTGTGTGAAGATGATGGATGAAAATCAAGTTTCCAGATTGTAACACGTTAAACGCACGTCGTGTCTTTCG
Organism: Pyramimonas parkeae; assembly: GCA_018697155.1. Classification (NCBI taxonomy): domain Eukaryota; kingdom Viridiplantae; phylum Chlorophyta; class Pyramimonadophyceae; order Pyramimonadales; family Pyramimonadaceae; genus Pyramimonas; species Pyramimonas parkeae. Next base: position 1,066 of record NHOP01000486.1, on the reverse strand, counting down.
GCTTAAGTTTTTGCCACCTTGGATCCAGTATTTGGATGTACTTGCAGGAGTCTTAAACTTGCAGTGATAATGATTTGTGACCTGCTCTTTGCTTGCTCGTTTTGGCAGTAGATTGATGTCATGTGTTTTCGTTGCACTTTGTATAAGATTTCCGTCTGATACAGAAGATGTATAAGACAGAAATCTTATGCCTCTGTCACATTCCGGCATGCCTCCTAAGGAACCTTTAGAAATTTGTTTTCAACAGATACCTGAAACATATGTTGATGCAGGAACACACGCCTGTATTTGGTATTCTCCATATCCGACTTCAATTTTGGATGCCTGAAGCTTCCCCACGTCAACATCGCAACCCGTTAAAACCATGCCTTGTGGAATCATAAATTCCAAGAATCTACACTCTGGATTCCGTGAATATGCTGCATCAATGGCGCCATATCGATTTTGTTGGCTCGTGATTTGATATGAAGCAGGGCCTCTGCTAAAATTTTCGGGACAGAATGTTGTTTTTGTGATCTACCCAATCAACTATCACGCCAAATTTGAAATGCGCACTGGTTTGAAATACAGTTCATGTTGGCAGTAGCAAAAGCCGTGGTAGAACGTCACTGATGATCCCTGAATTTGCAGTATACAGTGGGATCAAGTGTTACATTTCAAGGAGTGCATGTTAGACTTCAGCATGCGTTCATTTTTAGGACCATCACAAAGTCTGAGAACTGAAATATTGCTACATTCCGGTGATTGCTCCTACGACATTCTCACCTACGATTGTTACCCCTAGATGTTCATAGTTATCTGACAAAAATCTGATGATATATATGTATATATATATATAACTATATATAAATATATATACTAATATATAAATATATAAATATATGAATATATATGGGGACATGACTCTTACCACAAGGGCGGGGAGCCATGTCAACTGAATCGCGCGCTAATTTCTATCGTTGCACAAGGTTACCTTCGAAATCCGTGTATCGAGTCAACACACAGATTGCGTGGTCCAAGGAGAACGTATCTCACCATCTGCACCCAGATAGTGCCGACCCGTGAA
>NHOP01000485.1:0-14812 GCA_018697155.1 Pyramimonas parkeae | reverse complement strand
TATTGCCAGGGGGGAAGTCATATCGATTGCGTCATGCTTGTATATTCCACCACTACACAAGGTATCCCTCAAAATATCTGTGTGCTGGGTCAAACAGGCACAATACATTGTTGCATCATACAGCGTAGAATTCTAGCAGATGCCCGTCATCATCGATGTAATGACTGGCCAGTATTTGCACTTGCACGCGGAAAACGCTCTAGTATATACTAGCGTCAAATGTCAGTGATCGAGCTCTACTTCTCAACATCCACAAAATGCATAGAAGCACCCAACCTCGTTGACCTGCAGCATTTGGAACAATCCAAAACACAATCCGCAATGCAGATACAGATGCACGAAGCCAAAACGGCCTTGCCTGTGAGATAAAAGAACCTATCAACAAACATCGACATCATGTCCAAGGCCCCTCGATGCTACCCTCGAGCCCACACGTGATGGACTTTCAATGCAGAGAGATCACCGCACACACCTGTGGATGCAAGGGTGTGCGCAGCAGTGGCGTCCTCGCCCTCAAGATGCCGGTACGCCAGCGCCAGCACACGCATGCCGTTCTCAGCCATGGATTGGTAAGTAGCGTCGAACCTAGAAACATCCATCCCAGCTCGGTAAAGTTAGTTGCGTGTTTCTTCCTGGCCAGAGGATTGAGTGCAGTGGCGGTGTCTCAATCTACAGGAAGCGTGTTCCAACCTTGATGTGGACTCTACTTCTCACGCCCTTGAAAAGTATCCAGTGAATCAATCATGCCCTGAAAGTATGTTGATGTTGGAAAGGAAGTTTTCGTGGCTGTCTAAAGCAATTTGGACATCTGCCCCTCCATCTACATTGAGAGCTAGGATCTTTGACGACTTCGCCTAGGTGGTTTGCTTCCCAGTCGAGAGCAGCTTGTGGCTCACATTGACATTTGCAAGGCTATTCGCCAACCACGAAACCCACAACAAAAAATGGGTAAGCATTCCAAACTAGCTTCAATCTCAATCATAGGATTCTCACGAAAACGTCCTCCCACGGTGCAAGGCAGCAAGTGGGAATTAACTCAAGTGCGCAACACATAACAGAATTCTGGAAACTCGCGTCAGTGCCCAGTTCTAGCGAGAAAAGGGCATCAGAATTTTCACAAGCACAAAACGTAGCTTGAACAACGCTGCCACTTGACTTGCCTATGGTCGCTGTTTACGTTACCAAATAAAAGCTCTGCGGGTTTGCATCGAGATTCCCGGCATAAGCAATTCATGCCCTAGATGAGCAACTCTCCCGCAAACACATGAACTCTACCATCGGGGTAGCAACTGCTCGCAGCGATAGGACTGGCAGGACCCTGGTCATGATAGAAGCTCCAAAAAACACATTCTTGCGTGTGAGGAACTCCTTCTCAACCCAGACTCGTGCCTTTTCGCTGCCAACGCGACGCACCCTGTCGGCTTGTCTTTGAGCAACTTGCCCACCGCCTCGGGGGAGCCCTTGACCAGAATCCAGGTCTGCTGGGTACCCTTCACTGCCAGCTTGGCCAGCGTGCACATGCGCTGCAGGCGCGAAGAAAAGTGATAGCGGTAGAGAATCTTCACGGTGGTACGCTTCTCGATGCACGGCGCGGCCTTGTCCCCTGGCGAGCAGGTGGAGGTTTTGGCGTTGTAGCTCCAGCCCAGCGCCTTGACCGACTCTGTTTCGATAGGGTCACCGCAGACCTTCTCCCCAACCTGAGCAAGAGGGGGATCAGTATGCAACAACTAGGTCTTATTCATCCGGGGGGGCAGCGCCAAGCGGCGCGCAGCAGTTCCAAATGTGCACTAAACCATTCAGCCGGATCTGGCGTAACCAGTTCCATCGGTTATCGTCCGCATCATGAATACTATGGTTGCACGCTACATGTGGGATCGACCTAGGATATATTTCCTGAACTCCGGAATGCCTAGATAAAACCAGGCTTGATCAGACCAAGCATATCGGGTATCCTAGTTGGTAGGGCGTTGGCTCGCCACGCAGTTCGACCAGGTTCAAGCCCCAGCATGGATATAGGCACCAACAAGGCCAATGATTGATTTAGGGCCGTGCTGGCTTGAAGCCGGTAGCTCAGGACTGGCATGGATGGGTATTGCATCATAGAACATGCTGGATGGCTTGGTCAACTTCACTTAGCGAGTGATTATACCAATTGCCTTAACAGCCACCATGACAATTGGTGCTTCATATGATTTTTTTTTGATCGGACTGAGCTATGCACAAAAGTTACAAGCAAACATCGTTGAAAGTCTGCTTGCAACTATTGTGCTACAGCTGATATATGTTCCGAATGTCGCTGCGACTTCCTTGATCGTGGTCCAAGGAGCCTCTTCCTTGTTTCTGTATCTTCTACCAATGTCAGCTAGTATACCGTACGTGAGACTTGTTTTGAGCTCTGCAACGCACTCTCGCACCTGCACAAGCGCGTGGCACGCCCCCATGACCACCGCCATAGGCCAGGAGGATTCCTGGATCGAGTGCAGAGGCCGCGCCGAGGGATCGCGCAGTGCACCTTGGAATGCTACCCCTCCAACGCACACCAGCTGATCCGTCGTGAGCGTGCCCGTCTTGTCAAACAGGCAAACCTCCACTTTGCCCGCGTAAGGGATGCGGAAGGGCTCGGTACAGAACACAGCAGACTTGTACAGAGCCAGCAACGCCGTGTTCACCGCCACCGCCGTCTGGCATAAGCAGCAGAGGCAACAGGAGGCCCCGATCTAAGTCACGCTCTCTCGTGGCCTAGGCGACAAGCAGCGGGAATTTTTTTGGGGTTTGAGTAGTTGCAGCCGTATAGGCAATGCATTTGTTGGCAGTCAGATCCTTATCAACATTGTACCCGAGGCCAAGCAATTCCATTGCTAAGCGATCCACTTTCACCACAAACACGCATCTCCATGACAGCCCTTGACTTTGAATGAACCCAGCCATTACGACTGAACCTGCCTGCATGGGCAGCTCCGGGGGAACCACGGAGGTGAGGATCAGCACGCAACGCAGCACGAGCTCGTACTGCGACTTCTTGCCTTCTTCAAGACCCTTCTTGAGGACGTACCCACTGGCCATCAGCGCAAAAACCAGGAGCAGCAGGAGCAGGGCCAATGTCTCCTTCACATTGCTCATCACCTGAGTGAACGGCACAAGGATGTTTGTGCGACATGATCACGGTCAACCGAGATCCAGGTGGAGGAGACATAGCAAGACCGCAAAGCTAGTCGCCAAGCCTAGGAGAGACGCCCATGCGGATTCTTGTTGTGTGTTTTGTACAGAGCAACAGCCGTTGTGATGTTGGTCTGTTGCGCGGGCTCGAACCATACATGAAGAATAACAACGCACCTGTTCGGAAGAGTACTCAATCATTCTAACCAGCTGGCCCTGGGAGGAAGCAAAGCCGGTGCGCAGGCAGTAGCAGATGCATCCCCCATCCTTCAAGTTGTAGCGTTTGACGACATCCTCTGTACACACACACACAAGCCTCAAGTGAGGCGCTGGCCAGGCATGACCAAATCATGCACTTTGCTACCACATTCACATCGGTATCAAGTAAATGCATACACGCAGGAGGGTTTCATCGCAGGCAAGCATCACCGATAGCTTGACAAAGTCAGGTGCCGAGCTGATGCAGATATGCGCAGTACGCATCTAAAGCTCGTCTCACCATATATCTCATAGGGTGAAACAAGCGGCAATAGCCCTAACCTTAAGAAAAGTCGTGCTCTCAACCGTCCCTTCAGCGAAGTTGGGCGACCACAACATGACTCGCGTTCATATTGGCATATGACAAACAACCTAACTAGGACAATGGACCCAAATATGCCAATGACAAAACCGCGGGGAGAGCGAAGCACGGGTTCCGCAGGAGGGGTGCTACTATGGGTGTTGAACTTTCATCAAACACTACAGCTTCCCATGATGTTGGCGATTCCTATGCTCGCACATGCCCACCAAATCTCACGGTCGCCGGCTCACTGACGCACAAAAAGCACTCGCAACCTTGCACATGCCATCTCGGCTGTTTCTCACCGGGCGGCGTGGAGTGCTGCATGAGGGTGGTGCCTGAATACAAGGTGTGCATGCGGTGCGCAGACACAATGTCGAGGGCCTCCTTGCCCGCTGCACCGTCCGCCACCACTGCCTCCTTCATCTGGGGCGTGCTCTCCCCTGTAAGAGACGCCTCGTTTGTAACCGCCGCGCCCTGGTGCATCCCACATCCCAGTGCCTTGTTAATTTGCACAGACGTCAGGCCCTGCTACACCTCTACAGGTAGAGTTGGCAGTACCGGTGAAGCCCGGGGTTGGACTGGTCTTGCTTGGCGCCACGACTCGTGACTAATCTTTGACTGATGCAGTCCTTCGGCCCAACAGCAGCACTTGATGAATTCGTAGCTCTATTGTTTGAAAAATCGGTGTAGGGCTGAGCCTAGTGGCAGGTGCTGAGGCATGTGTGCTGGTGTCTCTGCCGGGACTGCAGCACCGTGTGGTGTGTTGTGTATGATGTGCGAATGCATGTATGTGGTTGCCTTCGCGTACTTACTCTTTGGGTGATCCAAGCGGGAAAGCTTGGTTTCCGACGATATGGATACGGATAAATCATGGGCCGTTAAATTTACAGGCTGGGGCTTACTTGAAGACAGCAAGCGCTCATATTCAGCTATCTGTGTTGAGGTTCATCAAATCTTGATGAATCGGTTCAACTCCTAGACTGTGATATGGACCAATACACAAATACTATCACATACCAAGGGACAAGCCTGATTGCTGTGCAGGTGACGGACAAGCTTCTTTCCTGACAAGCATGTTATCCTCTCACGCCCAGGCCCTATTCACTTGCAGTTCCCACCTCGAAGTGCATACTGCAGAAGCGGGTTTCAACATCACAGCGGCCTGGGCATGATACAGACAACTGGTGTAGGGCACCTGGATGAGCAGCGCGTCGCAAGGCACTGTAGGGTCTCCCTCCGTGCCGTCGTTGCGTAGCACAAACACGTCACCAGGCACCAGCTCCTCGGTCGTGATGGTCGCCCACTTGCCAAATCGCAACACCTGGCCGGAAAATGAAAACAAGCCGACTCGACATTTGAACAGCATGTCCATTCCACCATCAAGTCGTAGGTCCGAGTCTCCCGACAGCGACTTAGCTGCTCGCATCGAAAAAGGCCGAGGATGTAGCCTGCTTGCCAGTGGGTCTCATACTTTCAGGCACATTGGCCAAAAAAAACTTGAAGGTTCGATCTCAGATCAGTGTTCAGGTGCCCTGCCTTCCGCGACTCGCAAACATTTCTCCAAACATGTTGTACCTTCCATGGTCACAACGCGAATCAAGCTTGCTGTGATACAGAAAACCTTTCTCACGAGCGGAGTCCCGAGAAAACACCAATAAGATACTACAAATCCGTGGCAGATGCAAGAGTTTTCGTGCGAGGTTCATTTCGCAGACCAAGGGTGTGAAAAAAACTTCCGAATCATGTCGACAGGAAACATCTCGATTGTGTCGAAAAGGAGAGATGGATGAATTCGCGCAACACATCACTTGCAGAGCAGATCGCGGCAAGCATGGCCCTGTGTCCGTGTCGTCCTTTGCCAACGTTGTAGGCTTCGTACGTGTTGTTTCTGTACCTGCACGTTGGTAGCCTTGTTCTGCATTCCTCGGAGGGTAGACAAGTTCTTCAGGCGGCCAAAGGCGGTAGAAGCTTCGAACACGCAGATGGAGAACACGTTGAACAGCGCGTAGTTCCAGTACTCGTCCATTAACCAAAGGCATGTGCACAGGATCTGCATGCATGAAAAGTCCTGGCACCTCAGCGGAGCGGCAGACAATCTTTGCTTGTGGTTGCTGTAGGTTTGATGCCTATGGAGGTACAACACCTCCGCAACAGGATAGTTTGCGCAAGTAGCTGGTCAGACTCCACTGAAGACATTGAGCATCCAGCCCATCGGGTAATCAACAGACAAAAACTAGAGTCCATAAAATCATAGTTGCGCCTTCTCAGCTCAAAGCCGGTTTGCAACCTCCAAGCGTATATGATGTCAGGAGCCTATGTACACAGACACCTGCCAGATTCCGTGGACACTCTTAAGAAAACATGGAAGCATGTGAACGCCCCACCTGGACCGCAAATTCGGACATCTAAATATTGGTCGAGCTGGGTGTTGGCAGGGACTGATCCTCCAATCCAGGCTGAAGGCGTTGGAGAGGTATCTTTTGAGGAAAACTGACTCGCAACTAACAATGCCAAGGCGATTGTGGCAACGTGTGCATTAGCTGTTCATTTCAGTGGCAAATCTTACCCTCGCACGGACGATATGCTCAGCCTATTAAATGCTAGTGCAAGCTCCTCTCATGAAGCTCGTCCTCACAAGCACATTCACCAGTGCGCACTCGCTCGCGCACGCGCACGCAACCAACCAGTTCACTCACCTGGAACACAGGCACCGGGCCGAGCATCTGTTTGATGAAGATGTCTTTGAAGAGCGGCACCGGGATGACAAGTGAGTTGCTGCCGTAGCGCTGCTGCGCGGTTGTCAGGCTAGAAAGGGAGGCGTGCCCGCGGGAGGAGGCGTACGACTCGAGCGGCTCGGTGACTTTGCAATCCAGCTCCAGCAGAGCCTGCGCTTGCTCATCCACCTCGAAACGCTGGCGTTGGAACATCAGGTACAGAATCCGCTGGCCCTCCACCACCATGGACTGCACAGGGACAATCTCCGCGGCGCCCTGTGCCGGTTTTGACACAGCAAGCAGACGTGAGATGGGTATACTCGACAGCCTGGTCAAAAGGGTGCCTGGGATGCTTCCCCTATCTCACTTGAGCAAGGGCGCAAGTACATTTGTCGCGGAATTGTGCGCGTTGAATACATTCAAATGCAAAAGTATCAACAATGACGGGGCGCACTGAAACTAGGCATAGCAGTTCCTAACACAGCCAATGAATTCGGGAATGGGGATTGACCACCACTATATTCCGGGTCAACATCATTTGACATCGTCCAATCTTCCCAACACGCTTCCCTTGGGTGTAAAATAATGAAAAGGAATGCACATGTATTTGATGAGTATATGCTGTTCCATGAATACATACGTACTTAGGTGTTGGTCCAAGCTCGGTGACAATGTCTGTTGAGTGTCGAATTGACAAAAATCTTACGCAGGGGGGAAGTGCCTTGATGTCATTGCCGCTGGCAATTTGCACAGTGCTACTCAAGAATACTCCACATGCCTCCTTGAATGCCAGAGCAGTCAAGACAAGATGCGTGATAACACAAACAAATACACAAACACAATAGAATGTTCACTGCCATCAATTTCATCATAGACCTGTCGAGCTCCAGCACTCACCCCCCGGAGCTCACCTGATGTGGGTGAGGAGTGATGTGAGCGTATGTGCCCTCCTTCAATGCGCTGGCTGAAGAGAACTGGACCGCCGCACGCACGTCGATTAGCCACCTCTGGATAAACCATGCCAGCGCATTCGCGATGACGACGGCAATCATAGCAAGCACTGCCCAAAAGTTGGGCATCAGTCGATTGGGCATCGGCTTGTCCACTCTAGGCTTGGCCTTGGGAGCTGGATCCACAGTATCTTCAAGCTCGTCCAGCACACCATCCAGGGTTTCAGGAACCTGCATGATCAATGTACGTACTTGTAGTATGAGCCTCTCAAGATGCTGTTGGCTACGCAAGCTCGGGATCCTTTTTGAATGCCCTGGTAAACTCATCTTGAGTGCGATCTTACTGACCCTACGATCTCTTTCAAAATTAGGCTGGTGCACAAGTGGCACCACTTTAAGCCGACTGAAAAAGAGTCCCAGACTGGACACGGAATTTCTAAAGTTGAATGCCAAGTTTGGCTCCAACTCAAGAATGTGTCAGCAAGCCATATGGAGAGTGCTGCGATGCTACATGATTTTGAGTCAAGTTCAAGATGAAGCGCTCTGGATGTCTTTCCATGAACTTCAGGACCTAAGAGTACACACCAAGCTTGAGAAAAATAAGCGTCCTTCATGGATTTTTCGGGCTGTTGTAGACTGTCTCACATTTGCACACAGGATTATCCACATGCTATCATCTTTGAGAAGCATGCACAATAGCAACACACCTCCGCCTCCAGCTTTGTGGCAGCAGTGTCTTCATCGTCAAGGTCCGCAAAGGGATCATGGATCTCTGGTTGCCAACTGGGCATATCCCAGTTGTCCTCCACCTCCAGAGCGCCGATCTGTGTGGAATACGTCATACACAAAGATTACACCCGAAACCGAATAGCCAGTGCATGCGCAGGAACAAACGTGGCGGTTTAGTCATTTGCCAATTAGGTCTCAGCACAAGTACCAGCAAGGCGTCTTGACAGTGATTCATCCAATACAACTAAAGTTTCACCTGCGACTCATCCAGAAAACATAACACGAACATGCGCCTTTACTCAGGAAAGCATGGTGCCTAATTCCCCATCCTAAGCGTGCATGGTGTGCATATTGCATGCAACCAACTAAAGTTTCTCAGCTTGGGCACCACATACAGAATTCAACGCACTGGATTTATCAATCTCTGGTTGATGGCTATCACAATACCACGCATGGTGGTAACGTGATAGCCATCACCCAGAAATTAATGAATCCACAAAATTTATCCAGTATTGAATTATGTTACGCCTTCATTACATGCGCAATTACTAGCCATTAAGGAGGCACGCTGTAACCTACAGTAATGAATCATTCAAATGAAAGAACCAAGCACAATGACCACTCCTATAGCTTTTATGGGCTGGGCGTCAGCATACATGTATGGCGGTGTCATTGTAGTGGGCAAGCGCTGCTGCGTAGGGTTCACCGACAGTGTTGTAGCACCATTGTCCAACATAAGCGTACAATGGTGCAAACAGTAAATACTCAAGCCCGATTACGCCAAACAGAAGCGTACGAGGGGTGAGCGCCTTTACACGCCGCAATGACGCTGGCCATTTCACCGTCCCCATCTCACCTGCACAGTCCACTTAACATGCCTTAGAAATTTGCGTATTGGTGTGTGCACAGAAGGGCACGATAAATCCCATCACTCGCATGTATCACACAATAAAAAACCAACAGGAAGTTTTACACAATGATCTCAGAAGTAGAGTTATCCCACCCATCAACAGAGATCAAGAAACATCTCCAAGCTGTCCAATATCTTTGATTGGTTTCAATATTTTGAACATAGGCAATGCAAACATGTTGGTAGTCACACCAGTCGAGATTTCGATGACGGGAGCATGGAGTATATTCCGATTCTTTCAATGCACAACCTTCTCATAGAGACCACGTCGTGGACATGTTCGTACCGATTTTGATAATTTTGCTTCTTGGACGTCATAACAATAGATAGAACCAAGAATGACACATCGACATGCCTTGTGTTTACTGTGATAAAGATTCTTCCATTCATTGGTAAAAATTTTACTTTTTCCTCGTTTTTCTCATAATTATGTTGCACCGAGCAAGGGGAGAACACATGAGTGTTTGGCCAGAGAACTTTTGGGATTCAAAAACCTATTGAACTACTCCTTCACATCAAAAGTATTGGTGCTGACCCATGTAAATCATTCCGCGAATGATTTGAATCATTTCAGGAGTACGTATAGATCCACCATTTAGGGAATTTCATGTGCAGAGCATGGTAAGCAAGATCTTAGGTTGTTGGAGTGCTCTCAGTTGTGCTGATGCCCCAGTTCGTCCGGGCTAGGATCGATGGTTTCGTGCGTTTCATGAGTAGATTCGCGAATACCATCAATCGCGTCTTATCGCATGCAAGTGTTAAAACCCAAAAACTGATCGCATATACTTTCTGGCATCCAGTCCATTGTACGTTCCCTGAATCACCGTTCGCTTTCGTATCAGGGTTTTGAAAGACATCAAGCTCATCATCCTGATCCTCGTTTCCAGCGTTGAACAGCGTGAATGATTCCTATTATTGTGTATTTTTCGATTTTCATTTCAATATCAATCACTTGAGATAAACGGTGCACATTTTCGTAGGAACCAACGCTGACCCTCGCCCTATCTTCGATAGCCTAGTTCAGCGTCTGCAAGAGAGAGATCCAAACACGCACTTGAGCACTTTTGTGAGAACATCACAGCATTTGGAGAAAACACAATCACACATGAACATAGTTGGTAAATTGTCGCGCACTTGTGGGAACGACTCGGCGGCTGTGAAGGACGAGATCCTGCGCTGCCAATCGTTTACCCTAGGTGGGACCACTTCATGGTTCCGATTGTTGAAGGCAAGGGATTTGAGGCTAATTTCGAGCTGGAAATAATTGAAACTTAGCTTGCACGTATAGGCAAAAATCTCTGATTTGCCCGTAAAGAGCCAGAAATGTATTCACCAAGAAGGGCAGTTATGTGTAATGAGGACGACTAGATGAAGCCGCACATGCACAATTTACAACTCTGATAGCGACTCTAACAAATATACGCCATAGCTCAGCGTTAGCCCTGCATCCAGGGGTGACGCGCAACCACGCACTGTGTGATCATGTCCTCGATCTCCTTGGGATCCAAAAAATCCATTGGAGGTTCTATTGATGCATAAAAATCATGTGTTCGGGGCTATATCGATCAATGAGAAAACGATGCAATCCAGGAGCCCGGGGGCTGCGCATGGAGGCCACGTGTGATTGATGTACTCGAATCAAAAAACGTTACGCGATGGGTTTTGGTGTTGTGGTTTGCCAGCCTGCTGAGCAAATTCTTGATCATTATCATCGCCATCATCATGATCAGTATCATTGTCATTATCACTATCATTATCATTAATAGTGTCATTATCATTTTCATTATCATTATCATTATCATTATCATTATCATTATTATCGATATCATTATCGTCATCATTGTTATTGTCATACTTATTTTCATTATTATTGATACCGCGATTCATATCTTTGTTGTCACAATTCCTATTTCTGGAGCCACGAAATTTTTTTATTGTTATTATTTTCATATACGAACGAATCCACCGCGCCTGCGGAGTGCGCTAGCTTGTTGCCGCAGTGTTGAGCTTGCTGCACCTCATCATCCTGCGTTTAGATCCTACCCGCTGTAAGCCATTTCAGTTCGACCCCGCATCACAGATACTACAATCCGAATTGCTTTATCGCCCGAGTGATTCGGTGAGTGCGTTCATCTGACTCGTATGGGGACTCTCAAACGGATCAGGTTGTCCGTTTCACACACGCTAGGGCTTCAGTGTGTTCAGCATGCATCCTTGATCCTGAATTTCTTGGGTTTTGGGTAGCATTATTTGTTCGATACGCTCTGTTTGATTTGATGCCTGCAAAAAAATTCCCTCAACCAAGTGGCGACGGGTATTCAGGGTTTTTGAACGAGAGAAGGGGTTTGATCTGACTTGCCAGTGATGTAAAGGTGTCGGTTGAAACTTCAAGGTGATACATCGCATGAGAGTGCGCTAATTGTTTTGCCGACCTGTTTCATGCTTTCATATCATATCGAATTGATGTGATCATCGCAACCACCATGATGGACTTGACTGAACTTGTTGTCAGCCACCAACCTACCTAGGTGCAGCTAGCTTGGAAAGTGCACAAGAATCGGTCAACTGGCCGTGGAAGGATTTCGTACTTTCGAAATGACGTGCACATCATTTTTCCCGATTTTTCACTCTTCATTATGCACCAGTGTTTCAGGATACAGTATATGGGTCCTAGAGCAAATTTCTTTTCACTGGTATAGAACAGCCAGAGTCAATCATATCATCGGTGCTTGTCTCTTATAACATACAGGGGCGTGTATAGATATTCAGATGGTTCTAGTAAGTCCGTTTCTACATGAGTTACGCTGTAGGCTTTCATAAGGTACTACTTTTTCGTGGTCTGCCAACATGATAGCACTAGAGACCCAATTTTATTGATGCGAACTGAAATTCATTTTTAACTTCTAAAGAGATTGCTTAACTGGTCTTGCATGGAACGATATTTCTTAAAGGATGTGAATGTGGTAATTCAACATACTTGTTGTTTTTGGTCCAGTAATGAAATGTACTTCAATGGTATCAAAACGCCAGAATTAATAATACTGTAGGTGCTTGTCTCTCTTAGTATTCGAGGGCAAGTATAGATTATCAGATGTTTCTAAAAGTATGCTTCAATATGAATTACAACATATGCTTTCAGGGGGGAGGGGGTGTGCTTCCACGGATTTTATTTTTCGTGGTATGCCTACATGATAGAGCCAGAGACAAAAAAATGAATGTCAAATGAAATCCCTTTTGAAATTGTGGAGACTTACACAAATTCATGGGGGAGGGGGCGTGCTTCAACGAATTTTTCTTTTTCGAGGTATGCCAACATGATAGAGCCAGAATAGGAATGATAATAATAATAATAATAATAATAATGATAATAATAATGATAATAATAATAATAATAATAATAATGATAATAATAATGATAATAATAATAATAACAATAATAAAAATGATAATCCTTTTTGAAATTCTGGAGAGTACACAAACTGGTTTGTTGATTCGCATCGGTACCAAATTTGTGAGTACTTCGTCCAACGTGATGTTGAACACATATGATGTTGACAAGTATTCCACCGAAGAACATCAAGCCGAGTAGGTGTCAATTCTGAAAATCTGGGCTGCTTTTTGCAGAAATTTTACGCATTGAAACATGCTCTTGCATGATGTTAGCTTAATGAGAGTCTTCGCATACAATAGCGATCAATGTTTCCAACTCAGAAATAGCAATAATTGTCTATCTCCACTCAACTGTAGATGCTGTGCACATTCTGGTACTTGCGAGGCTGCAAATGAACATTGTTTGAATTTCGTCAGCGTGTTGTTTCGGACATCAGCCAGTTGCGTTGCGTTGATAGTACCCCTAAGTATTAGGATCAAAGTTGTGAGGGGGTTGGATGCAGTTGCGCATTCGTGAGAAAAGACCCGTAAATTGCCTTCTTTTCAAAGCATAGCTTGGATTTCCATGACAACGCGACGCGGAGCAGTGGTAGCAGAGCGAAACAAGGATGGCACAGTGGAAAGACATTTTATCTCAGCGGACAGTGTGCAAAAGAACTTGAAAGTGGTTCATTTCTGGTGCGTTGTCATATATGTTGCAGTGGAAAATTAGACGAGTCAGAATCTTCCAATTATTGCCATTTCACTGGTATTTTGTTAAGTGTGCCTCTCAGACTTTGCTGTCGTTTGCTAGTTTCCTTTTCCTTTTGTCCTTTGACTTCTGCAGAAATTTTGTGCTTCAATGCAGTTCTAATTGGCCTAACTGTTTGTTTTTCATGTTGAAAAAGCATTCTGCTGGAGTTATGTTAATCATGGCATCTAGTGCACTGTGGCTGAGTGTGTAGGTATGTGCGCCATGTGTATTTTCAGCGCAGCGGTCATCGTTGCTTTCCTAAGCATTTTCAGTCCGTTTTGTATGAGAGACCTACGAAGCCGTGAAAACACAGGTCTCTAGGACGCGACATAATGCTGTTCCAATAGGTGATCATCATGGGAACAGAAAGTGGCTTGTTTCGCACAACGCTTTGTTCGAATTGATTGTTCATGTAATTTAGACATTTCAAATGCTCTTGGGTATTCCGCGGGCAGGTCTCCCGGATTTTGTACTCTACACTTTGATGAAACAATGAATGCCAAACACAATTAGTCACCTCCAGCCTGTGTGGATCTTGGCAACATCCCTAGGGTTCTTAGTCATTGGTCATTTGCACTCCCGCTGCCAAGTGCTGTCTTGGAAAAGCGAACATAGATACTGCAGCATGGAGCACATGAAAGAGAATGAATATTACAGTTGCGTTTGCCTCTATCTATTCAACCGATATCTATTCTTCATCATTTCCATATCATGATCCAAAAAATGTATAGAGAGTAGTTTGCACCCGTGAAACGGAATGACATGCATTGGATGTAAATGTTGTGGATCATCCTGCACACCTAGCTAAGTTGTCTGCGTTCGCCGTACATTGCTCAAAGTGTTCAAATCATGATTACGTGCTACTGGTAAACACGCAGCAACACTGTGCATGAGAGGGTCGCTACTTGTGATCATTTGTCTAACGACTGATGATGTTCCGTCCACGGTTTGGGGGCTTGTGGGTATTTGTGTCTGCATGCTTTATGTGGCATATACTTTGCAGCCGCACATTCATGTCCATCATCGCAGGAGTAGTGGCAGGCATACTTGGCCTGACAAACATATATGGGTTTGTCTGCTACTTCATGATGATGGCTCTGGTACGTTCACTCGTAAAACAATGCATGATGTAAATTGTTTACATGCGTTGAACAAAGATCATTTTCCGTCCCTACATGAGAATCCCCTTCATCAATGATTTTTATGTATCATGGTTCTTGCAGCTGATGGATTTACCCAGCATGATCATATCTTGGATTCCATGTTCAAACCCTTTGCCAAGAAAGTCCTTGCTAACATCCTCGGGTTTTTCAATATGAATGAAGCTTTTGATTTCACACTCCTAGGTTGTGTGTGATTTTGAGTGTGCAGGTGTCTCTCAGAATGTTGATGAAGACAAACTTCCAGCCAACGTCATACTTCATGAATGCGTGCGTATGCCATATGTATTTTCATGTTAATCGAATTAGCTTCTAATTGTGATGTTGGTCAGAATTTCCTTGGTGTCTCAGGACTCTCGACCCCCATGATTATCTTTTTAGTACTGGTTCTCTTACTGATCTTGAAGAATAATTGATGTGTACATATATATATATATATATATATATATATATATATATATATATATATATATATATATATATATATATATATATATATATATATATA
>NHOP01000484.1:0-14814 GCA_018697155.1 Pyramimonas parkeae | reverse complement strand
TTTGCAGGGATGTTCCTGAAGCGATGGAGTATGTCTATCAACTTACTTCCTCTGACCAGGGAGGATGTTTGCAACTGGATGTGTGAGAATTACAAAACTAACTGGCAGTTGATTACCCTACCAAGTGATGTTCCTTGCAAGCCATCGCAACGCATCGTCAAGACTCTTGCCTGCTTTCTGAATCACGATGAGCAAAAGGTATGTGGCAGGATTGTCACAGGAACAGCCTTGTTTCGAGCTTTGGTGGCGCAAACTGAGTTCAACACATGTTGTAAGGCACTGAATACCCCGAGTTATCAATATCGAAAGATTGTTGACAGTGTTGCTGTTGTTTTCTTGCAACATTTTAATCTTGTATTGGATCTGGAAATAATTGCGGGATGCAGTGTGGCTTTTGTGATGCCAATAGTTTCTGCATTTTCACATTACCATAGAAACATGCGTATGACCGCAATTTTGTTCCTCATCATCTCTGCTTTCCCATGTGTACGTTGTTTATGTTGTTCTACGCTGTTCAACCTATGTATGCATAGCAATGCTGAACTGTAAAACGCTATCATCTGCTCACAGTGTTTCAGGCTTGTGCAGGTTCCTTTAGTTTGTGTTCTTCATCAGGACAGGAAGCTTGATATCAATGCAGTTGCTCAGCTTTTCGAAGTGCCTAGGCGACAGATATGGATGGCGCATGGACCAGAGCTTATCTCTGAGTTTGGATACTCTGCTGGGACCTTAGGCCCATTCGGGCTGCGCAACCCAAATACATGTGTGGTGGTTGACAACGAGCTTCTGGAGGATGGACTCGTCATTCTTTGCGGGGCAGGTTCAATGAATACACACATTGCTGTGCAACCACAAGATGTCATTAAGATACTCCGAGCAAAACTAGGAAACATTAGCAGACAGAAAAGGACGGTATTCAGAAGGGACGATGTACATTTGTTCAGTTGAAATGTAAACAACAGCATGAATGACGCATCTTGTAGGTTGGCTTTTCACCTATTTTCCGTGGAGGAGAGTATAGCACTTGCGACCGAGGGGGTAGCTTCTGCGCACCAGACACTAACACTTTTGGATACCATCCTATTTTCTTGGGCATCAATGTAGCCAACCATACCCACCATTCTGTGCAAACCTGGGCCATGTGATTGGATAACCAAGCCTGATATCATTGCACCAATCCACAATATGACTTTGTAATGATTACGATTGCAATGTGTGTTGAGACATCATACTTTGGACCGCTATCTATTTTGCTTGATACCAAAACTGCAACCCTGAACACAGTTTGATATCATTTGATAAAATTTGACAACTGCTCAACAACTTGAACAAACGCTGCCACGTCGAAGTCTGTGCATCTCTTCAGTGGTGTGACAAACACAGTTCCAAGTGGCAATGGATGCCACGTTCCAAAGGTGGAAACAGAATTGCCAGCGTGTGTGGTCTCACCACAATGATTGTCTTGATCAATCAAGGTATACTATGCAACTGCAATAAGAACAGTGTGCACAGAAGCATGGACTCTTGTTGCAGTTCTTTCTCGCGCTGGACTACAAGGCAAGATTGTGCAGGACACTCTGCGATATGAGACTGTAGAGAAGAATTTGTTCCTCGATTCCAATTGCAGTTTGGAGCATCTGCTGCGCACTTTTCGCTTTGTTGCATCTTGTCTCGTGCAAGCTTCACCTGCAGAATTTATATCAGAATTATGTCAGGGAGTGTCACAATCTGCACTTCAATGAAATTGTATCCACATGGCAGAAATTGAAACTGATTTCATATTCTTCCGCTGAGAAGGCTGTGACACACCAATATACATCTTAAGGGTGTCTCAGGTCTGCGTTTGATGTATTCCTTTTTGTTTGATTGAAACAGAACAAAACAGTGCCTGACTGAGCCAGCTATTCATGTGTGCCCATGTTGTTGAGGAAATCACAACCTAGAAATGCAAAAATGAAGGCGATTATCAATGAGCCTTTCCATATACGTATTTCCAGATAAGGGAAGCGTAATACCATTTCATGCGCACGCCGGGAGCAGGTGCTTGAAGCCACACATAATTGAGGCACTTTAGACGGTACACTTTCTCCCAAGCAAGGCGCTTGCGGCAGCGATGTTGGATGTACATCAGGCACAACAAAACCTTCCATCTTCTCACCAATCTCCTCAACCTGCATAATTTTGTGATTATGTCCGTTTCAAAACGTACACTTTGCTCAAGTCAAAGGACAAACCCAACATCAAATGGTTCAAATTGTCAAATGGAACATCAATAGTTGACTTTTCTAGCCTTTCTAGGCCACCTAAGCAGCCTGTTAGCATTGTAGTGTATGTATTTGGGTGCTTCATGGAATCGTGTATGCCATAATTTGAAAATGATTCATCTCAGAGAACTTTCCTCAATCGTCGCTTTGGCTGGAGTAACACTCAAAAATGTGCTTGCGAAGATTGTGTTGTTCTGAATTGATGAAGGAGCCGCTCAAGATCCAAAAATTTACCGCAAGCGAAAGGTTAAGTCCCTTTTGATCATTTGATGTGTGAGTGCGTGCTAGCGAGATGTACAGCTACATAAGCCCCAAACCCTTAATGCTACATTGGATGCAAGCGACCACCAGCCAGGATGAGCATGCGAGGGACTTGCTGAGTTCCCACCATGCATTTTTCAGGTAGAGATGGAGAGGTTGTCCACAGAATATAGTATGTAATCTATGCGTCTTATTCTGTAGGATATGCATAGAATTATCATGTGCTTCATGTATGATAGGACTGAAGAGTGGGGATGGAAACTGTTTGTAGTGTGGGACAAGAAACATTGACATCGCAATAACTACCTGGGAGTCTAATGCCTGGTCACATGGCGTACTGTTCATAATCGATGGAAATTTTGTAGAGAAAATCTTTGTGTTGGATTGGCATGGTGCAAGGATGGCGTCGTCTGCGTTTGGAGTATTACATGCCAACACATTCCCTGCAGAGTTGGTAGGCGCCAAAGTGTCTGCATTGAGAGGGTGGATATTTGAAGACAATCCATCTGCAGTAACATTGCTCGTAGGATATTCAACTGGTCGTGGGTCTTCATTCTGGTCTACCTGTGTTGACAGGGCGCAATGAATTCGCGTATGCGCTTGTCAGGAATACTTGTTGCAATGAAGCAAATGAATTTCATGAAATTCTGTTTCCCATTCAGATATTTTTATAAACGTGCATCTTCAAAACAGAAGATGGCATGTGAGCTGTAGACATGCAGGTTTTCACAGGCAATGCAGGATGGTGAGACTGGTATACCCTATTTTGTGAAATGGATTGGTCCTCACTTGCAACTGCGTTGGAGGTGCTGAGAGAATAAGGGGCTCCATCTCTGCAAGCGAGTCACAGAGGTTCATCAATCCCAGCTCATCGGTAGCCGGTTGACCACGTCCCTTGGGCACACACATCGGCACATCTAACGAAAGAATTTCCAAGAGCAATTCAGGAGGGGAAGGGCTTGATGATATTGCTGGGCCGTTCACGCTGTTGTCTTCCATACAAGATTCAGGGGCGCTTTCCCTGCGTTCGACGTAGAGTTGCAGCTCTCCAATGGGTTTTGCTGGTTTCATCTGCTTCGAACTAGCGACGTGCGCTGGCGGTCCGCTGCTGGTGCTCTTGTGAGCTTGAAGTTCATCCATACAATCTGTTTGCTGGGCAGGCGCGTTTGCGCACATGTTTGAGTTTCCTGAGATCATAAGAGACATTGTCTGTTGTCAGTAGGGAAATGGTTGCAGCTCTTCGGAACATCTTCTCTGGTTTCTTGTCTATGCAGAACTCAACCGTTTGAACCACCATTTATTTTGGTGGTTGTTCAGGTAATTGGCATTATCACTTGCTAATCACCGATGACCCGCCAGCCAGCATGGCCTATAAAAAATCATCGGCTGAGGCAGTGCCTGCCCATGTCGGGGCTCAAACTCGGGTTCACCGCGTAGAAAGCCGTGGCCCTACCAACTAGGTCATCCAACATAGTCACGCAGAACTTAATCGGACGCCCAATTTTACAACATGTTTGCCCTTTTTTGGCTATGTCTTCGATTCCTGTTTCAGTGCATGACCCCAAAACTGTCAAATTCAAACACTCGCTACCATCGATCAGACTACCAGCATACCTGCATTTCTGGTTGCTGCATGAGCGATACTGATCTCAGCACCATGGGCGGGTAATGCATCCGACTCATTCCTTTCTCCTGTACCAGCCACCTGTATAGAAGATTTCTGATGCACCAGTCCTACCATCAGAGACTTTGGATCATCCGTTGCCGTATTCACATCCCGAGAAGGTTCGTCATGTGTTGGCACATTTGGTGACACACCCAGCTCTAACGTCAACAATTGTAGATCATCCAGCGGAATGGTGGGCTCCTGGCACTGGGACTCTGAGCAACTGGGAGGTGCCAACATGCAGTCCTCCTCAAGACACTTTTCAAGCTCAGGTGCGAGGAAGTCCTTAGGAAGATAGGTCAATGAAAAGTTGCTGATCATCGACGTGCATGGTGGGGATGCTCTCATCAGCGGAGGGGCAACTTTGGAGTCACTTTGACGCAAAGCATGGTGTGGTATGGGTGTGTCGTGTACTGGAGATAGGCTATGTGGTGCAGAATGAGATCCAAGCAATGGTGCGTTTGATGGGTTTGGGACAGAACTAGAACACGAGCGGGCACCATTTGCATCTTTTTTCAAAGTTGTTGTTTGTCGAGGTGTTGGAATTTTTCCTTGAGGATGCAGCATATTTTCTCCCGATGAATCTTGGCTGTCTTTGCCGTCTGGCTTCTCAGCTTGTGCACCATCTAAGATTGACAGCGCGCGAGCTTGGACGGGAGGTTGCTTCACATCCGGAGCTTGATCAACTTGCAAATATACCTTGGTACTTGCAACCTGTTTTGGGACAATTGGTTGGTATGGTGCTGGAGGTGTCAATGAAGCCAGATCAGCAGCTGTATTCGAATTGTCCATCAGCTTGTGAATCTTGTATGTGCCATCACTGGAATGGCTGGTAGGAAGCGGTGTGTTGCCGGTCTGGGTACGCAAAGCAACACCAATCAGACATTCGCATTGTTATTTGTATACGGTTGCAAGGCAAAGCGTGTATAACATTCATGAACTGAGCCGAGAAACTACAGACGAGCCTACAAGATGTATGGTTGTATGTTTGATTGCATGATTGATTTAGCCATCGGCAATCCCTTTTCTTGCGAAAGTTTTTTCAATTACAGCCATGGGCAAACACTTTGTCATAGGGTTGTCAACTCTCTTGCCAATGCACAAGTTCGTATCCAATAATACCAGTCTGCTGTTGTTGCCACTGACAGCCTTCTGGATGCGGGCTTAAACTCTGGTGAGGAACAAATAACACTCTGTCATTGAACCAACGTCCGATGTGCTAGTTCCAGGTTCCACTTGGATTGGCAAAGGTGGCTCTACTGGCTACCAAATCGTCTTTAAAATCATTGAAAGCTCACAAGGATTATTGTTGCACAATGGTGCAATTGGGAGCTTTGCACTAACCGTTGGTTGTGCTGGCGCTTGCGTGAGCATGCATGGGTCCATCTCCACGAGAGGCTCAGGCTGCCTGCTATTGCTCCCGATGTATCGCCCGTATTCCTTTTGCAAGCAGATCTGCAGGTCAGCATCTGACATATCCGACAAGAAAGAAAAGTCCTGCTCATTTACTGGGCCTGTGTTGATGGGTGCCCAAGTGCTGTTGTGGCCGATAGGCGGGAGTTTGGGAAAAGGATTTGACGGTTCAGCTTGCCGCTCAGTTTCAGATACCGGATCAGGTGTACTCGATGTTGCCTATATAAACCCTCCCAGCACGCCTTACATGTCACACACCTTATGCAAGGCTAAGGCGCTAAAAAGGCGTTGCAGAGCTCACAAAACTGGAGAGCAATCCCCCAAAGTACCAATGTAGAGACAAACATTCAATAAACAATAAGACAGCTTTGACAAGTCAATCGGACACAAAACATTGAGCTTGACATACACCCACGCGAGCATGCATATACACAACCTGTGGATGAGGCAACTGGAGCCCTAAATGAAGATTAGAAGTCGCGCGGTCTTTTGCGAAGCCTTTCGGGGTTTCGCCCAATGTTTTGGTTAGTCGACTAGAACTTGCAGGATCTTCATGGGCGGGCTTTGCTTTCACAGCTCCTGCAAGGTCTGCAATCGCATTGGTTCATTGGACCTGATCAATATGTCAAGCTCAGGATACTGGCCAAATGAGCTACTACACTAGCTCGGAACATTAAGTATTCAATATACATGTCAATATGGTAGGTGGAAGCAAGCACTGCTCATAGGTAATCCTGATATGAACCGCAGCATCGTTAAAAAGCAAATATATCAGATGTCCACAAAGAACTGCCATGACGATCAACCCATTCTTGGTTGTAGCTATATAGTCTAGGGTCAGTCAAGCGGCATTGGCAAAGTTTTGTAATGATGCTTGCAGTGCGCACGGCGACAACATGAATGATATCCAACATATAAATAGATCTGTTGAACAGTACTGCACACTCAGCTGAAATTGTTCGTCCCACCTGACTATCAGATCTTTCATGCAGGTGTCAAGCACAGCTTCTGTTCAGCCAACTGATTTCACTGAGGCTGATACGTAGATAAATCTGTTGTACATAGACATGGCGTGCAAGCAATAAGGATGATAACCTCAGTTTCTGGGGGTTGTCCTCACTGAGCAAACTGCTATCTGTGCTGGAAGCTAAACATCTGTCAGAAACCTGGTAAAGCTGCATTCACAGCATGCACCTGGAATTCGTGATTGCTCTCACAATGATAATGATTTCGAGAGGAATCTTTGTTTTGTTCGTAGGGATGTCTAAAGATTCTCGTTATTCTCAGGTGCCGCACCTTACCCAGAGTCATGAGACCACAAAATGAGTGCACACACATACGTCATACGCTGCGCATACATTCCTGCTCGCACCCTTACCGCTGCAAGCTTCTTGAAAGCGAGGAGATGAGCCTTGCTGTCCTGCGATTGCGTCGCAGTTGTCGCCTGGAAAAGATTTTCTTGGCCCCCTAGGAAGTTCAGCTGCCACTGACCGTCGATCGACGGACGGAGACTCGAGGACCGCCTGATCTGGCTCCAGCTCTGGATCCGGCTGCCAGCGATGACGCTTGTTAGGTGGGGACTTCGCTTTGATACCATCGCAATCCAGGGTGCAGAGTTTAGAGGATTGTTTGGAGAATCTTCTCGTCTCCTGTGCAAACAAGCTGGTCACATTTGATGATGGATTTTCCTGTGCAATGAAATTGATTGATGAATCAGTCTCTGAAATCTGGCACGGAGCCTTAGCAATGCGACTGTGGAGATCGCTTTGCTTTAATCTCAGAATCAACCAGAGATACCCGCTGTCGTAAGTAACAAGTAGGCCTGTCAAAACCGATGGCCAGTTTACTGGTGGTGTACAACAACACGCAACAAACATCTGAGGACTGGTCCAATTGCAGGTTGATTGCAAGTATACCATCCTTGACATACTGGCCTTGAGCATATTGACAAAACATCACGATCATGTCATTGGCATGATAATGTGCGGTCAACTCCGTGAGGGCATGTATGCTGACATGGACTTGCTAGCCACATGTGTGGAGTGCATCACTAATCGAGGTAGCAATCATCCCCCGTCGGTGTTGGATCCACAGGATGTAAATGTGCAGATTGTGCCTTCAAGAAACTGGACTACCAATAAACCGCGGATGGTTTTGCATGCCATGCGAATATCCAATTAGTCAACCGGGTTGACGCCGCCTTCCAAAAAGCGTGCACCTGTTGCAAAACTTTGCCTATGGATGCGTTGCAGCATGCAAGGAACACACGGAATAGAAGAACAGCTGAGGCTATGTTTGTACCAAACTGTACAAATGTATGATTATTTTGTGATATACGGTGCATAGTGTCATGTAAGCCCCCGTTTCTCATTCCTACTCGCTCACAGCCATACAAGAAGACTAACATGCATAATTTGCAGGAAAATACCGTTCTCCACATATGATCTTGTTCGAACAAATCGTCAAATAGGCATTTGTCTGGTGTATGGCGGCGTCGGGTGGGACTAGCGCTCATTGGGGCTGCAGCTGTGCCAGTTCTGCAAAGCTGTGATCGGGGGGGAGATACATACGGAATCGGTGACTCCTGCACATCCGCACTTGAGCGGCGATTGTCAAAAATAACTCTCAATTACAACTTTAGTTGCTCAGATTTGGATCACACATCACATTTACCAAGGCTAACCAAATGAGGCCCTACTTTCAATGTCCATGTCGCAGAAGGAAACAACATGCAAGAGCATTCGATATTGTGTTTTGGGCTCTATAACATCGTACCTGATTCTTGTAGTTGACTTCTTGTGAGAAATATTTACGCTTTTGCATGCCCGTATGTTTACATGGCCAAGGATTGTTTGTCATGATGCTATCATTGCATGAATCACTCTGAAGAACAGGACTGAAGTGTAATGGGGATCTTGACCTCCTGCATACGCAGTCTGCTGGTCACTCGAACTTGCAAAGGATCATGTGTAAAGATGACACCCATGGAAGAATCCTCCAAACATTTGCAGAAGTCGACATCTTAACAAGTGTAGATGCAGGATAAATTGCAACGCGGAGCCTACGGGAGCCATGAGGAATGAGCTTTTCGCAATTGAAACATCAGTTGGAAATCGACAGATCGAAAGATAAGTTGTGCATTGCGTCATTGCAGCTGCATTCAATATTGTTAGCAGCACATGATCAAGTTCCAGGAACTATTGAACAAGACATGCATGTAGACAAATCGATTGCTAAGCTTCGTCCAGCAGGTAATGTTGTTGATGGTGTTTCACTTCTGATCAGTCACAGCAGATGTTGTCAACTTCGTGACAAATTTAACAAGAGTTATAAATGTGTTCCTTTAGATATAGAAGCTATTTTTGTGGTTTACTGTACATTTTATGTTGTACTATGGGATGTTAGCATGATGCCGCAAAGGAAAGTGGCAATGATCATACCTGTGGTGGATGCCAATCTCGAATTGATTCAAATGGTTGTGGTTGGTGTGCAGCTCATTATCCACATCTATATCCCAGTCATAATCGTCATAGTGCTGACGACATTCCGGAGAAAAGATATTTGTACGGCTCGGGATGCCAGACATGCGTTGAAAGCTCTCCGACTTCCAGCATTGACTCCCATTTGCTTGGCTATCCATGCGAGATGCAGATCTATTGGTATATCCATCACCGAGCAGTTTATCTATACGCAGTGTGGACCATATGAAAGCACACATAGCCATCAGATGATGCACAGGATACAATTGCCACCATCTGTGGTGCAACTTGTGTCGAAAGGACAATCCCATACTAAGATACTGCCTCACTACCTAATCAAAAAGGCGCTGTAAACATGATTCATTGATGTGAATGTCAATATGCCATCTACATTAGACTGAACTGTCGCTATTCATATCGCCATGTACAACACATGGACTGCTTCAGCTATCGATGATATTATGGCTGTTTTGTAAGAACTGTCTGGCAATAAGCTCGACGCCAGACAGCTCTTACAAATCAAAGTTTTAAGAAAGCAAAAAGCTGAGCCCCACAAATGCACAACTCTGCGCATGGATGCCATTACGTGCCTGCTTATGCCCATGTGAAATACAAAGGTGATAATGTTTCCAAAGGAGTACTGAGAATGAAGCTTCAAAATGTTTCCAAAGGAGCACAGGCTCAAATACGGATCACATGCGATATGCTTGGTTTAGCCAATGACATGCTCTTTAGAAGAAGATATCAGTATATGCAGCATAGCTGTGGGTGTTGGCAAAAGCCTCCACCGAGTACATTGCATGCAGTTTTGGAAGTTCTAAGTGCAGCGTATATTTACGTATAAATCATTCCATACCACGTCGTGTTATCATACCTAACTCGTAGCTTGTGCTCTGCCGAAAGCTGAGGTGGTCTCGCTCACTTGTCCTAGATATATTTGGAAAGTTTGTAGGAGCTCTGTTTTGCAAACGTGGAGATGGAGGATTGCACGAAGATCGTTCTTCCACAGCAGATGGGCTGTCCTTAAGCTTATCTGGAGCTTTCGCGTGGCGCAGATTTCTTCCAGGCCATTGGGATGTCAACCTCTGTTCCAACAACAAGCGCTCCGGTAACTAAATCTTGAACGCATGACCAATTCAATGATAGCTGGATTTCATTGGGGGAAACAATAGTATACAAAGGAAATGGCGTAGCCAGATAAATTACTTTTTTGTTGCAAAGAAAATCACAGCATGCATTTCCACCAGTGTGCCGTCCATCAGATCAAGTCATCTCCTTGATATCATTTCAGGGTGCACTAATCAGCTGACGTGGCGTGAAGTTGTGTGGAATACTACAACACCTCCATACCAGCTTTCAACATTCACGTGCGATATCCGTTCGGGGCCGATTGTGCGTTTGCCAAAACTTAATGATGATAGCAAATTGCTTGTCAATAAAGCATTGTTCAATATAGAGGCAAGCACCTCCTTCCGCAGACCAAGGAGTGCATCCGAAGGAGAGGGTGGGGAGTCCAAATCCATGTCCCAACGGGTTTCCACAAGGGGCTCCGGCCGGCGCTTAAGCGTACCTTGCGACCATTGCCATGCTTTTGTTTGCGTGATCCTGCAACAGCATGGTTTCAAAGTTCATGATGTTCATAACCATCATTCATATGCACACAGAACAACACTGCTTTCACATAGCTGCAGGATATGTGCAGACTGATTGCAATATGCACAATGCTCGTCTTTTCTAAAGTCTTGACTGTAATCGCATATGCTTTTGTCTGGTGCAGATGCTGCAAACGGAACAAACGGCACCAAAATGTATGCACCGCATTTAACAAACATTCTTAATTGGCACAATGCATCTTGCATCGATGTGTGCAGTGGTATCACTATACAGTGGTATCAAAAGCAGCAATCTGAAACATTGACAGTCTAGATGCTCTGTCGAGCCGCAGAGCATCTAGACAGGATGCACGATTTGTTTAGGATGACCATTAAGGTTATCACTCTCACCGATCATGAGCCGAAGAAGATAGTGTGCTTTGCATGCCTTGCAGTGGTTGCTTGATGAATTTTCTGGGGTCTTTCTGCTTGTCGTCTGCGCTCAGCAATACCACAAACTATGGTCGTGTTAGAAAAAGCAGAAGTACAGCATGTTTTGTAAATTGAATCAGGCACGAGTCCATTGCTCGGTATGGGAGTCGGAACATACCATGTACAGTATTCAATTATTGCGTGGTGAAATGCAGTGGAACCATGACAATCCTCAACTCTTCACTTTCATCAGCTGTCCAGATAAAGCAACAAATCAAGGAATGTCACTTTCAAATGAGTGTGTCCAAGTTTACTTTAATGATAGTTTGATGTTTGCTCAACACAAATTGTATATGATCAGCATTGAATGGCATTTGATCTTTGCTTGTCATCCATGGTGAGTATGCTGAATGATCTACAGGAAATATTATCGCACTGTTCCTTTGGAAACGAATCAGATCACACATTCTCCATTCGTCTCCAGGTGTATCACACATGTTTGATTAGTCTCTTGGTTTACGATTAAATGATTTAACCTCAGCGTTTGCAATGTTGCGGATAGCAGGACAGATCTCATTCATATCGCACCGTTGCTAGCAGCATCCAAGAACCCAAGCAAATCTCGTGCTACAGGACGGCCATTTCTTGCCAAACCACTCTCAGGGTCAGAAGTATTACGATGTGGAGGTGGTATTTTCAATGGAGAGCAGGGCGGCAGCCTCAATCCTGTGGGTGGATCAGCAGATTCTCGTGTTGAAGATCGGCGTACAGACGGATCATGCATGTTGGCTGCTGTTGACATGTTTAAGCTGATAATTGAGGAATCACGGCCACCATCAGCATGTGCTTGGTGAATCGAAGCTTCTTCTTGTCCCTGTTGCTTGCTCTGAGCTCGCCCAACATGCGCAACTCAATTGTCAGTTTAAAGCTATGATTACAGCCCGATGGTAATGCTATGATTTGTCGAATGTCGTGCAATTCCGAACTGCGGGTGCATGCATGCAACCTCTGAGAAGAACAAATGTGACTTCAACCAGAAAAGTTTAGAGGCAGACACGAGCATTGCAGTTTGAAATGATTCATGCTTTTGCATTTGGAGATATGCCTATTGAAACGTTCCTCTTTACTAAGTATGCATTAGCATGGTTCATTGAACTACTGGTGTGTGACGCGGGATGCCATGCAGGTTATCACGGTTTGTGATTCCTGCGAGGCTTCTGCAGTTGCTGATATGCACGAACTAGGATACAAAATCAGGAGCTTGAATCACATAAAATAAGGACATTGACCATGTGCAGTTTCTTATCTGAAATGCTAACAATACTGTCTCTGCTATTTCAGAGGCTTACAGACCCGCGTCCGGCTTCCAATGCTTGCTTCTGGATGAAGTGATACTACTTTTGCCTGCATTTCATCACCTGCAGGTAGCAAGTGATTTATGTTTTTGAGTGCAATTATCCGTTATCCATAGATAACCATTTATCACTAGACAATTGTGTCGTTGCTGGATAATTTTCATGTGCTACGAGAGTAAGGTGATGATTACATTTGAAACACACATCTGGTCCACACAATCAGGTTCGTATATGTGAATACAGTGTGTGTGTGTGTATAGCACATTCAAAGAAACATCGCCACCAATTTCTCCTGATGAGATTGCACATTGAGCACATCAAGCTCTTACATCTGTCTATTTTATCAATCAATGGCTGTTGTTCTTGCTGTAGTGGATGTTCTTGAGGCTGGGGGCACTCAGAGGCTTTGCTCCAATCTGCTGCTCTTTGGAGACACTGCATGCTGTGCACGTCCAGCGATGTGCGCTGCCAGCATCGAACAATACCAACATCTCAATTGTAGCCAAGAACTTGTGCACATGCATTACAGGTGATGATTCTGTTACTGGATGAATCTGTGATACTTTCTGAGTCAGTGTTGCACACCTCATTGGCAATGGTGTTTTTGCTGCATGATTTTCCATTGGGGTACATGACGAATGCATTAACAGCGAATACACTTCGTTACATTGCACATGTCATTTCCTCATCAATCATAGAAACATTCGTATGCAATGGTTTATGAAATCTTAGCCCAAAGACGTTGTCATTGTTTGCGCATGTCAACTTGAGCACTCGTCATTTGATGATATACTACACGATTGATGGGCGTAACATGAAAACTATACCTGCTGTCTTGTCTGTACTGGCACATAGCGAGTGGCATTAGTTTGCATACCGTCATTGATTGTAATTGCATCTGTGGCATCATCATGCACACACACTCACACCATTATCGTAAATGCATTTCAAAGCAATACTGCTGGGATGCATAACTACTCAGACACAGACTTTGCATACACATATGTGGATGCATCTTAAGTTCAAGAACAAGTACCCTGAGACAAAGGCAACTTGTCGGGTGATCTTGCATATCAAACTTTGGGAGTTTAGTGCATGTTGATTATGTGTGCTCTCTGATTATGCAATTGCAAATGAAAAAGTACCTTCAGCTTTATGCCTGTACATCTGATGCTGTCGTTGCTTTTCGAAATAATCGCGCTGTCGAGTGACCACGTTTCGCTTCAACTCCTTCACCTTGCGACGGTGTCCACCCATCCATGCCAGCATTCTGCGTTCAAGGCTGTATGCGCTGCTGATGCTCGATGATTCGCGTTGCAGACCGAAATATGTCACACGGAAGCAATTGCGTGGCGAGCTTCACTTCAACATGTTACTTGGTTTCCGCATGAATACGGCTTGGTCCAAATGCGGCTTCCGCTTGCAATTCCTTGTGGTCCATGATAGAACACCATCCAGACATGAACGGGAATTGTCAAAAGCAGTCGAAGTGTCCCATGCATTCAGCTTGCGGTGCACTGCATGCATCAGCAAGAAGCTGTTGCGCCGTGCTGTGAGGGTACCGTAAATGAGCTACGTTCTTTCGCCTAATGCGCTGCTAGGATTATTGCATCGATGAAGGGGCGATCAGCGTGCATCCTGCGACAATTAGAACAATCACGACGAGCAGCACGTTACCTGTGTGACCTGCACACGCGGGGAATCCACTGCATACACGATCTGACGTTCGTGCCGTAGTTCCTCTCAACCTCATTGAGCATACCCTTGCAATACATCTCTTTGTTGATTTGCGGCCATCACGTACATCTCTTTCCATTCGATCTATTGCAAGGTATTTCGTACACCCTGCAGATATGTAACATGTGATGCATCCGGTTCGTCACAAGAGAATCAAGATTGGAGCTCCAGGCAAATGCCATACCAGGACACTACATGCTACCGTACAGTAGTTGTATGCAATCATACTGTTTTAGCTAAAGTGTCCCTCGAGTTTTTCATTCCGAAAGCAGATTTAGTATGCAGATTGCAACGTGTTCCCTTTGATTTCGAATATCTGTCCTGACCTGCCAACTCTCGACAGCAATTCGAATTTTTCAAACGCTAAGTGACGGTGCTTCATTCGGAATCGAGTGACCATTGCCTTATCAACGTCCCGACGTATGTATAGCGGCTCCATTCATTTTGACTATTGGTGGTTATTATTGATTTCTATGGCAGAACGCCTACTCACAAGAGGGCGTCTGTTGAGCTTAACCGAAGACCGAGCATGTTTTTCCAGGTCGTAATCTACGGGTGCGCAATTCGATATCGGATTTCTGCTCACAGGTATGGGTTATCACTAATCAAGCCCAT
>NHOP01000483.1:0-14815 GCA_018697155.1 Pyramimonas parkeae | reverse complement strand
GATTGGTGTATTTTGGACCGGTGTACTGATGTGTGTGTGTGGCGTGCCATCGTGCAGGCGGTGCATCTACGCGTTGCTCTCTATCGAGGTCCCGGACGGAACTGCGTGGACCGGCCAGTTGGCAGTGGACAGGCTTCCGCCCGATGTGCTCTCACAGGTCCTGGCTCACGCCGTCAACAAGCTGGATACCGCCGGTGCGAAGCCATCAAGCGCGTCTTGATTTCGTTGTTTGAATTAGTTTGTCAACCCTGTTGCTTTGTCTAAATGCTCATCCTTTAGCTTTGCTCCCGCAAGTTGGTTGGGGCGGGTTAGATTTCCTGTGCGAGGCTGGATATGACACTCTGCATTGCGTTGATTGCTTTTCGACCTGCTATGTATTTTTGTGGGTATGTGCTTGCGATCTCGAACTGTTTACACACTCGATTTTTTGACCGCATGGTGAAGCCATTTTTTTTCCATGGTCTCATGTCTGTTCCCCCTGTGTGGGAGAATACTTGGGAACATGTTGTTTGTTGGGTTCTTCTGCGAAAAATGGGCGCAGACGATTCCGACCTCGTCTTTCACTTACAATGCGTGCGACGAGTTCTGCCGGTGGCCATGGCTAACTCCTCCATCATGGGCAAAGCAGCGCTGCTGATCGAGCCAGACAGCTGGAAGCCCGACGACAGCGTCGCCAATGTGTGTGCATGGAAATGCGAACAGTGAACGTGTATATGTTCCTCCTATTTTTTCCACGTATCAACGAACACGCATGTTTTTCTGTCTTCGCGCAACCTGTAGTGTTTAGCTAACAAGGCTGGAACGGACAAAGCTAAGTAGTGAAAAGTCTTTGAATGTTAAGAATTGTTGAGGATTGCATGACATGGCGAAATCCTTCAATGTTTCATACAGCAAGCATGCTGGAGGTGTTGATTCCGGTAAACACCCTATTCATAATCAGAGCTTGTGATGACGGGTCTAAACTGTGTGTTCAGTATCAACTTTGAAGGTGTTCACTCGTGTGGTGTGACAAGGATGTTTTGTTGGTGCTTGGGGATCTCCCCAAACTCGTTCGTAAGCATTGCGAGACGACGGTTACAGCGCTAGTGTGGGATGTGCGCCGTTTTGCGTGCTTGAGAGGTGCCAAGATAGTACCTACCAGTTGTAGGTTACTATTTCTTTGCTATTGATTTGCGTTGATGGTTTTGTGCTGTTGATGAACTGGATTTCACACCTGTCTCGTGGTTCTCCTGAGTGACCGACGACTGCCGTTGAGTGCGCGACACGCTTCATCAATCGCGCAGGTTCCGAAGTTCCTGGGCATTTAAGCTCTTGAGCACATGCAGGCATTGATATGCGGTTTGCTATACAACAAATATGGCAATACATTTTCGCCTTGTTGATTGATCCAGTTGCGCTCACTGAACATTCTCACCAGTACCACTGCCGTGTTGGCCATGCGCCTTGACGTACCTGGCAGTGGTGCATGGCCAACACAATAGCCTACCCGGCCGCTGTGGTCCTTGATGAATCACCAAGGAGGCAAATGCCGGCCCGGTCGGGTCCATCTGCGACGTTCCTGTTAGAACAGCCACGTGACTCTATCCACTTAGCTGCGGTCAGGTGTTCTAGTGCCGTGTGCATTCACCGGTGCGCGGCTCTGTGCTCGCGGCAGGTTGTGACTGTGGTCCGCAATTTGATCACCGACGCATGGTCTGCATTGAGCGGCTGCAACAAAAGGAAGCTGGCGTCGGTTTCAGCATTCATGACCACTTGCTTCCACCCAATGCTGTTCAAGGAGCTGCACCTGCATGGTACCGATGAGCACGGCAACATCAACCCAATAACTTGGGCGGTGTGTGCATGTATCAGGCGTTTCTTGACTGGACGATGACACACTGCACCTGATGGCACACACGCCTTGGTTTTGTTCGCGTACTTTCGTTTGACTGTTCTTGTAGTTGCTGTTGTTGTTGTTGTTGTTGTTGTTGTTTTTCTTCTTGTTGTTGTTTGTCTTGACGGTACTCTTGTACCGAGAACAAAAGGGAACCTTGCAATCTTTCAGTTGAACTGTTCACTGTTTTTTGCTCTAGGAAGAGATTTTTTGTTCTAGGGTGTGCGAGTTTCAAATTTGTACACCAGCTGTTCCATCTGAGCAACAGCAAACTATGCCGTCACTCTTTTTAAGTTGTGCTTTTCACAATACCTTCAGAACTGCAGGCAATGTTGAGTGCTAGTGTCATCCATTGCAATGGCTGAGACCCATAGGATGGCAACACCTGTGATGCTGAATTTCCCACGATGCCCCTTGTTGTGCTGCAAGAACAGGTGCTCTCGTCGTGAGCCAGTGCGATCTCGTCCGTGGAGTACAGTGCCGGCATGGCAGTGCAATTAATACGTCTTTTGATACAACCTTAGTTGTTAATGAAACGTGCTGCGAAGATTCAAAGAGTCGCTGAGATATGTATGGAAGAGTGTAAACCTATCTAACAATCACAGATGTGTCATAGAAAATCAGGAAATTTCCTACCTACTATCAGGTGTCAACATGAAGGGGATGATATAGAACACCAACAGCCAAACATACACACTGGAATGAGTGCACACACGCGTTTCACAGGATACCTTGTGCACACTCGTGTGGTTGTCTCATGCGCCTGAACCGGCATGTGGGGGGCAAAAGTCCCTCTCCTCATTGTCAATCCTCACTGTTTCAATGGGGCCTTACAGGTGGGTCAGATTCTGAAGGCTGGGCAGAAGAGCGCCAGACTGATGCGGGTGGCGGCGATGCAGTTGTGCGGCACCTGGCTGCAATTCCCAGACGTGGCGCGCGCGCTCTACCTCAAGGACATCCTCACCTTCGCCATGCATGGTGCGCCAGTGCTTCAGCTAGCCAGTGCTTCAGCTGGCCAGTGCTTCAGCTGCCCAGTGCTTCAGCTGGCCAGTGCTTCAGTTCAATCTTGCGAGTGTGTGATGCAGGGCATGAGAGCGGCATGGGAGGGCCATGTTTCCCGGTAGGTACGGACGGAAGAGGATAGGCATTGCAAATCTGCGCACATCGTTCGCACAAGTTGCTGGACGAATTCCTGTGGAAGACATTGTATGGGAAGCTTGTTGCTTACCAGGAGAATTGCCGCCTGGGTATTTTTGAAATATAGTTCCCTTGACTGGCACTTCTTGAGGACGCATTCGGAGTTCATCCGTGAGGCACCCACAGGATCTGCTTTGTTGACCCGTAAAGCTGCGGGTTGGACAAGCGATCAAAGGAACACTCGATTTCCCCGTCGTCCTATTCCATAATGAGGTCAATGTGGGCCATATCTATATTTGTGTCCTATTCCAGCTACGCTATGGGTAAGTGAAATTGCGCCGATGTGAACTTTGAGCCGTATGTGTTGCCTCAGCGATGCACGCGCTGGAGGGATGGTGAATGTTGCGTGTGATGTGCAGGGGTGGCCCCAGGGTACAGGCTGGACCATGACCTGCAGGAGGAGCTGGGCGCAGGCGTGACGGGGGAGGAGTACGCCATGCTGCCGCCTGCGCCCGATCCGGATCTTGCCAAGACTTTTGAGAACACTGAGATGTTCGTGCGTGTAGCCGCCATGCAACTGTCCACAGAACTTGCCAACACGGTGACCCCACATCCTCGACCGGGTCGATGCGTGTCCGTCAAAGAGGGCCGAGCGTTACTCGAAGACAGTGCTCTGTGCGCCCATGGCCGAACGTGCATTGTTGTTTTGTGTGTGCACTTTTTGTGAACGTTTGTTTGCTGTATCCGTGGTTGCGTGAATATCGTGCAACATTCTTTGAGGTGTACGTGTATGCTTTGTGTGGGTACTGCCTTGTCCGTGTACTTGACAACATGTCGCAACACATACTTGTATGGTGTGAAAATCAACTGGCCGTTCACCTGGAACCTCAACTGGCGCCGTCGTCTCATTCTGTTTCTTTTGGATCTCTGTGATTTCTCTTCGGATCTACATGACCCCTCAGCCAGCGCAGGACCGTATCGCTGTGCATAGCGTCTCTGCTAGGAAGCGGGTTGCGTCATACTGTATCTCAGCAAGCAAGCACATGACTCAATCTCAACTTTAGGACTGTCCCTGTACCTTTCGCTCGCTTTGGACTGAGTTTTCAATTTTTTTGTTGAGCTATATCAGGCGCTCTCAGGAATCTCTGTTGCGATAGAAGAGATCACGGCAATATCTTTCTGCACCGAGTCCCTCTGCAGCATCTGGAAAGAGGACGTTGAGGCGTGTCCCCAAGCTCATGGAATACATACTTGCAACAAAACCACATGAATCCTTGGCTATTTTTTTGAAGAATGACTGGAGCTCTTCAGCTGCTCCTGGGTGCAGTGCGAGCTGGAGGGGCCGGAGAATGCCGCCAAGAGATTGACATCCCGGCAGTTAGGCAAGGCTCTGCTTTTGGAGACGCTGCGATTTGCCATCACGGACACAGAGATGCTGCTCCCACTGTACAAGAAAGGATCAGGAACACACCGCCGCAAGGTGAAGATTTTCCAGGATCACTTCCAAGATACAAGCGCCCTTGATTGCTGATTCCAACGCAATTTGAAGCATAAGATGCTATGAATAGCATGTGTTCTGGAACCTCCCCTTTTTGTAGACAAGATAATGTGTCGATTTTAAGGGCTGCGGACTAGCCAAAACAGACATTTGTCGTGACAATGCAACGATCAATCCATTTCCCACATCTGGGTTTTGAATCGTGTTTCTGAAGAGTCAGCTGGCACGGCGCCAAATGGGCCAAATGGATAATCCGTCTGTTGCAGCTTTCACGTGTTGGGAGGGGCGGTGTATATGGTACTATGCGACCGAAGGTGTCTGGAGCACACCTATTCGACTCTCCATGTTCGATTTTTTGGGATATGAAGCTCACGTGTCTTTGTTGATTGTGCTCCGAGCGCAACAGCCCTTGCTTGGCAACAGACGTGCCTTTGAGAACTGACAACTGCTTTGGCAATTGGGAAATGCAGATCCGGCTGTGGCAGTTTCTGTGCACGCTCACCCCGTTCCTTGACGACGAGAACGAGCTGGTTGTGGACAGTCTCATCTGGTAAACACCCCACCACGCAGTTTTTAAAATGTCTGTAGTTTCTAAGCACAAACTGCATGCCCTGCTAGACCGCTGCGCATCGAATGCAGTACTGCGGCGATGGTGGTCTCGATTGTTCATGAGGCCATGCTCGCTGTTCGAATTGTCAAGTTACTCACCAAGCAACAAAACAGATGGGGTCCTATCGCTACCTCATCAGAGCTGCTTTTGAGGAAGATTCAAAAGGGAACATTCAGTACACCTCGTTTGCGCAAGCATTTGGCTTTTCACACAGCACCCTCCAGCTGTCAGCCGCGCATCATTGGCAGGACCCCCTATGAGGTGCAGTGATTGCGATTTCTGTGCCTCAGATAGCTTCTGCGGTCATGTTGATTGTAAAGTTGATATTTGCCAGCAAGTCCTCTGAGGCCTTTGCGGTACCAACCAAACCCGAGTTCTGCAAACAAATCGTTTAACCTGCAATTTCTCGCATCTATGATTGGCAGGAAGGCTGCTGAGTTGGCGAACCAGCCAACGGTGCGCCAATACATCGAGCTGTTTCTGGTTCGCTTCACAATGCGCTTCCCCCACATGCTGCGCGACCGTCTGCTGGCCAAGCTGCTGGAGTACAACGGCAACCCTCCCGTCATCTGTGCGTAGACTGGCTCCCTGCTCAAGTGCGTTTTCTCCACGACTGCCCTCAAGGACTTGATCTTGGCACCGCAAGCCCAGGTCAACCATTGTGCTGACCATAAACCAAACCGCTGGTGAACTACAGTGTATACATGACGAAATGGAGTCTACGCTTCCGCGCGGGGGGTTTCGAAATTTTGGATGGCTCTGCAGCGTCATCATCAGTGCAGGCACTATGGTTGTGTGGGATTATTTGTCGCTGGTTGTTCCAATCTTCGCATTTTTCGCTACGACCCATGGTTGAGGGTCATGGGGCCCTCTGACGCGGTTTGCATGGCGTGGGCTGTCTTCAGCGTCTTACATGCACGTGGTTATTGCGGCGCTCATGCATTCGAGCGAGGAGATTCAACGCAACCTCCTCCCGGACGTGGCTGCTGCGGTTCTGCCCTGGTACAGCGCCTGCTCCCTCGGATGAATCTTCTGCAAGTGCGAATACGCATTTGCTGGCTTTCAGTGCGTGCATGCGCGTTTCTTGAATTTACATAGGTGCTCCACTCGGACGGACGTGAGTTGCAGAGCTTAAAGTGGATTGCCGTGCTTTCTCAGGTGAGCTGACAGGTGAGAAATATACCCTAGGATACCACATGATGTTTGCCTGATTTGGTTCCAGCTGATAAACTTGAAGCGTTGTAGAGATGATTTGAAATGAGATGTCCCAAGCTCCGCGCGGGATGGCTCACTGAATATGGCCTCGTTTTGAGTCAAAATGACACTCTTGCTAAGTCCGTGGCGTGAGCGATACTGACCTCAGCGGATGGAGTCGGCCCTGAACATGCTGGCTGGTTGATCAATTTTGAACTGCAAGTGGCCTTGCTGGTTGCAAGCCATGGCCGGTCGATGAACATATCCGAAGGCAGTTTCAGAACACACGTAGTTGGAACCACAGATCCGGCAACCCGTAATCGCCAAGGCTTTGAGATATCGGATAGCATGTCTGCGTCGGGTGGTGTAGTTGGTGGGGGTTCAAGACTAGTCGTGGATTCCTTGGGTTTGATCCCCAGCATGGGAAGTTTTTGCCGCATTGGCTGGTGGGTCCACTTAACTTAGCACTTGATCATGCACTTCACGTGAGCACGATGTCGTGGTCTGTGGTGGCTCAGCGATGATTATTCCTGGTAGCTACGCGTACTGTTGTCAAGCCACGTTGTCCCTTCAGGTAGAGATTATGGGACAGAGACGGGAAAAACCTGAAGTGTCGATTCGGTGACAGCTGCTGTGAACCACTTGGGTTGTGACGCAGGATGACCATTCACCATCACAACCTGCGCGCCTTCTCTCATGTTGTGGCGTTCAAGCTGTTGGAGAAGTTCCCTGCCTATAGCAATGCTTGGAGCGGTCGAGCCCTGCCTTTGAGGTGATTTCCAACAAACCACTATCTCGTTGCAAGAAGTGCTTTGAACTTGCTTGGTACGTAGCTGGCATATGGATAGCTGGTTTGGTTGTTGGACAGGGAATTTCTGCTTCTGCGTGCCGAGCTTTGTTGCGCCAGTCAAACTCACGGACGCAAAAAATAACTTGAACCTCCCATGAGAACTCGAACCTGTCATCCATGATCACTCAACGACTTCATTGATAGTTATTTTAACTTTACTTGAGGTTCCATGGTTGATGATTGATGCACAGCGAGCCTGGGGCCGGTAGCGCTGACACCAGATACATTGCCTCCCTGCACAACTTTTTAATAGGTGAGCACAAAACTATTCCACATGCTTGACTCCCTCTTTGCTGCATGGACTGGTTTTCGATGTTCATATTTACTTGTAACTTTGAAGCTTGTACCCAAGCAGATTACCTTTGCAGGTCCAGGAGCTTTTTCTGAGGTTGGATTCTGATTGACTGAATTGGGGAGCACGCACGATTGCAGAGAATACAGATGTTGCTAAACTGCGCGAAATCACAGCCAAGCAATTGGAGTGGGACGATCCTGTACATGCATGCACCGCTCATGGTGCGTGGATCTTCCACAGCTTGTGAAGCATGCTTGTATGCACGTACCCACGGTCAACAATATGTCTGCAGTATCAGTGTCCTCAAAAAGTCTTCTTTTGTGCTTCCAAATATTGGCAACGCTCAAAATGTTGTGTTTGCGCAGCATTCCACTCGTGTCACTTATTCTGCAGATAATGCTGGGGAGATGGGGCGTGTGGGAGCAGGCATCCTGATGGCTGCTGAGGACGGCTCCGCCATGGAGGCCTCTCCTGTTCCGCTGTTTGACCGGGTAGCTCAGTTCCTTGGTGAAGTGCGACAAGATCTGCGAACATCTCAGGTGCCTTTTGTTGTGAGGAAGCATCAAAGTTGGGTTAGAACAGCTTTGCATGTCGCCTTGCTACGTACAAGTTCAAGGGAAACTTTTCAAAGTGAGACTAGGTCTAGATATCATAGATCAAATTAGAAGTTGTTGCATCCCAGAAAGCGCCAGACGCACT
Organism: Pyramimonas parkeae; assembly: GCA_018697155.1. Taxonomy (NCBI): domain Eukaryota; kingdom Viridiplantae; phylum Chlorophyta; class Pyramimonadophyceae; order Pyramimonadales; family Pyramimonadaceae; genus Pyramimonas; species Pyramimonas parkeae. Next base: position 6,659 of record NHOP01000483.1, on the reverse strand, counting down.
GAACATGCCTCTATTTTTGTGCACAATTAGCATCTGGTGCGCGTATGGTGCAAACTCTCCTCCCACGCCATATGATAATATTGTCAGTTTGATTATCGGTAATGCCAATTGTTTAGTGTGTTGTCAACTGGACGTTCAAAGTTGTCCTTGCAGGCCTCTGATAAGGCGACCGTCATCCGCGGAGCATCAGCGTCTACAGCAATTGCTGCTTTTGACCGCACCTCTGAGTCCTCCAGTGCATGTAGCTTCCAACGCAAAATCCCATCTGCCCTGGTGGAGATGGCAATGGTACCATCATCCCTGGGTGCCTTCCCGAATTCAGCCCCAATTTCATCTCATTGTGCCGATGTTATGCGTTTTCTTTGAACTTTGGAAATTAAGAGTCAAATGTTGAGATGGGCTGTGTCAATGGCCCACTACTTGAGCAGGCGGTTGCTTGCATTATTGTGCGGTTTTGTAGTTATTTTTGTAGTTATACGCTTTGTGCGTAGAGATTTCTGCATTGGTATGTGTTGATGTACGTTAACATCAGGTCCATGTTTGCAGGTAAGCAAATTTGACAGAAACTAGTTGTTTTTTCATGTCTTTGGCAACTGGATGTTCTTTCACAATGGATTATCAAATTTGTTTCTTGGGAGGGCATGTGTGAGATCCTTCACACATGTCCTCCAACATATGTGGGAGGACACATATATGGTCCAATATTCTGCCGCAACATTCGATGGCGTATGCTTCATTCGCACGTGAATACACCGCATGGAATCCAAATCATGTATTATATGTTATGCTGCAGCAGGCAGTTAGAAAATATAGTCTTCCTGTGGTTTCGGAGGGGAACAAACAGGAGGTGATGAAGAGCAATCTGCAGCGTTCACTTTAGAAACCTTGCACCTGGACATGGTGTCACTGATGGATGACAACGAGCACGCTCTTCTAGTGCAAAGCGCAAACAACACGCGCACAAGCATGATTGGGCAATACGGCAAGACTGCTCGCCAGGTGTCAGTTTGCTCACTTGCTCGACGCGCTTGATTGTAGCAATCTCATTTCATGCATGGGTCAGACCTATGTGCCTTTTATAAATCCGCGCTGTGCCAGATCTTCAACCAGATCAACCCATGTCTACCCTCATGCGGTTGTAGTTCTTGCCCAGAAGTTTCCAAGCTTGGTACACAATCTACACAATCTACAGAGCATGATGAGATCAGAGAGATTGACTTTGCTCTCACGTTAACACTGGGCACCACATGTTTACACCAGAGCAAAGGGTATGTGTTCTCCTGTGAATCATTTGCACGCAGGTGTCGCAGGTATTCAAAGCATCAAGATTGTTTTCTTGAATCAAGTCCAATGAATTTTTTTTTGCATTTATTTTTGAAGGCATTGCACATTGGTCACTTGGTTCACCATGCGAACTACAAGGACTGAAATGACTTCTACTGTCCGAGATCTATATTGTTTCTCCAATGTTTGCGTTGTGATGACGTAGTTGTATTCTGTCTGTTGACGGCTAATGAGCCAGTTTGGCATCAATAAGCGAGGCAAGGGACTCATTGACAACCCAGGAGGGGTCTTATTTGGGTAGTGCTGAAGAACCCTGGTGTGGTGTACATGTGCAGATTGTATTATTTTCGGATGACATTATATTCAAGCCGTGATGCATGCTATGCTCTGGGTCCGTTGTGAATAGCCTCACTGAATGGGTTTGTGATGATTCTCGGTGCACAGCACAGGTCAACTTTCTGAAAATTTTCAAGTCAAAATAAGCTGGTATCTCAATTTTGCGCTGACTCGTTGTCGCCTACGTTGCAGGAGCTCATTGTGGTGGCTAGTTTGATCGACAAGATCCCAAATCTTGCGGGTCTTGCTCGCTCATGTGAGGTGTTTCAAGCATATGGACTGGCCCTTTCCAACCCTGCAGTGGTCAATGACCCTGAGTTCAAACAAATCAGTGTGACAGCCGAAAAGTGGGTGCCGATAATGGAGGTGCCTGAGTCAGGTCTGTCTTCTTTTCTTGCGCGCAAGCGCGACGAAGGGTGGAGCTTGGTAAGTAGAAGGCTGGAGCTCGTAAAAACCGGAACACTTAGCAGGAACTTATGATGAAAGCATCATAATTATACATACAGTTTGTACCTTCAGTTGTGTTCACCTGAAATCGGTACATTATCTCCTGTGCACAATGGTTTTTTTTTTGTATTTTTGCTGTTTGTATGCTTCCAGAAATTAATATTTGTACTGTTTGTTTCAAGAGTATGATATTTGCGACTGACCGAGTGCGGCTTGCACATGCTCTCATTATGACATTGCACACAGCGCCGTGTTCCTTTTCACGGTTCACTTGTTTGTTCCGGGTTCATGGCAGGTGGGGTTGGAGCAAACCACCACCAGCGAGTGTATCACACAATACAAGTTTCACAGCAAGACAGTGCTGCTGCTGGGACGAGAGAAGGAAGGCATTCCTGTGGAGTTTATACAGATGCTGGATGCTTGTGTGGAAATCCCTCAGCTAGGCATGATTCGCAGCCTCAACGTGCACGTGTCGGCAGCCATTGCAATGTACCAATATACTGCAATACAGCGTGGACTGCAGTGAGTTGAAACATGCACTTACTTGGCAGATCTCTATACGACATTATTGCGCTGTTAAAGCCAGCAAACTTGAAACTGACGTACATCTGCATCTCACAGATTTCGTACCTGGTGGTGAAGATTACCATCGATGCATGCGTTGAAATATCCGACAATGTCATACGTCATTTTCTGTTTAATTCATCCATCATCGCATGAGAAGTTGTCTAAGGTTTAGCGCCCAATATCTAGACTTGAATGCGCTGGTGGACTTATGTAGACACTGATGGATTTTCAAGTACACTGTTGACAGTTTGGTGACTTGAGCATATCTGCTCAATTCGATTGTTTGCGTCCGTGCTAATTTGATACATGCATGCCTCCTTCATGTTGGTGTATGTAGAAATTTAGCAGGGTCAATCTCCATGGATCTTGACAACTGGGGCGCAGATATGCTCATCCGCGTTGTTCTCCGTCCCGTGAATAAGCAGACTTTTGTTGATAATCCCTGCTGGACCTGCAAGGGGCAGGTTGGTGTCCACATATGTCTCAATGATGTCAGTTCCGCGCGAGACGATTTTCCCAAACTTTCCGCTTAGATCACCCACTTCGCAACCATGGAGCTTGTTGGGGTTGCTTGGACTGCAGTTTCGCGAATACAGGCCCTCTCCCACAAACCTAGGTCCCACTTGCAAAGGGTCGTAGTGGGGTCCTTTATGAGCACAAGCCGTTCCAGTTTCTGGATCTGCCATTGGCTTTTCATGAACGTGCCACGAATGCAGCCCTTCCTGCATCCAAGCACTTGATTGAAGGCGCTCATGCAAGACACAATTTGTTTGCTGTGTCTGAATGTCAGCGGTCAGCGCTCACATGAACTGAATATTTCGCGTCCGTTTACTTGTGATTACATACAAGTTGGATGTTTGGAATTTTTATTTATGCATCAAATTTGGTGTTTGGCACAGTTTGCTGTACCAATGATCGAAGAGTTTCCTTACCTGGATGCCTTGTAGTGCCAGCGTAATTGTGGTTTCTGCTGACATGGTGTTGTATTCAAACGTGATACTACCAGCGTGATTTGGGAATGTTGCCTTCGCCACTATCCATCGCTCTTGCTGGACAGATCACCAAACGATAATATGTTCAGATTTGGCGCAGATAGCATGACTTCCTGTTCACTGGCAAAGTATTGTGTGCTGTCGTACATGTAAGCATACAGAGGTGGTATATGTCAAAACTTGATATAACTCCAAACAAATCAAGAACAGCAGTCTCGCATGCAACATGTGCTAACCTGATCATATGAGGATGTTGAGAATTACAGTTCAAACTTGTGAGCTTCAAGTAGTTAATTTGCACCAGATATTCTGCTTGTTTTGTCTGGAAAGTTGGCAGTCATTTCTGCAGATTGTTTTTGAAATACATGCAGAATGATTTCTACTATATCCATGATGCCAAGCAATTTCACCTTAATGATGACACATTTGTGTTCACGCCTATTTGACGATCAGTTACCTCGATGGCTGCATTGTGGTCTGGAAGCAGGGGCACCAACAGTTCGTCATGATCAAACACTATTCGGGCAGATACACGGTTTGCACCATGATAGCTGATGTTTGAGTCGATTCCGAAGGCAAGGTTAATTGGGATACTGTCAGACACATTCAAAGTTTGCACCCCGTCTGACAGGCGCTGCCAAAAGTGCATCACTGTTGACTTCCCATCCTCACTCCGGGTGGTCCATGCATTGCATATTCGACGTTTGGAATCCACAGTCACCTTGTCTTTGGAATATCCTTCAAGTTTGTATGGGACAACTTCAGGGATCTCCCTGCATCGACAAGGTTTACAGTGTGATGAATTGGCACCTATGTCCATGAAATATCAATGTAAATTCTGAGCAGTTGTCAAACATGCTCAAACACCTTCTACATGCTACACTGGTGTAAACTTTGTGGGAACATTATTGATGTGGTCGTAGTACGGCTTTGTCAACAGCCATTCACATACCAGCATCAACGCTATGCAACATCTCCCAACGCATTGACTGTATGGTTCATGAACGTATGTATAGTTCACTCAGCATTGTCCGTTCGCACACTCACGCGCCTTCTAAGTCAGTCTGAACCCGAATGACACATCAATGATATTGGAATATGGATTTCGAGTGCATCACTGCACCTCGCAGATTGCGTTTCCTCGCTTAATTCTTAAGTCAATTTGGAGTGCGCGCGCTGAACCGACACGATTTCATAACTAGCAAAACCAGAGTGTTTAGGATTCAGTGTGCATGGTGCGACATCGTGGATTGTGTCTGCAATTAACACGCTCAAGTATGCTGCATTTCAACAAAGGCGATTGGTCGATGTGTCACACTGCATGGTTCGTGTATGCAAACTGCTCAACACAGCATGCATTCGAGGACAGTACCCGCTTGTGATCACAGCCGCTGCTGGAACCATCGATCCAGGTGTGGCCGGAAAACTTATCGCGGCCCAGCCCTCAGATACTGGTGCCTGGACCGCTATCGCCAGCATCGCCTGCCCATCCAGCGTGAGATGCCCCGATACATTTTTTGCAAGTCCAGATGTCGCGTTTGCTTCGCCGATATCACTTTCCCGATACGCATTCGTATGTTCATGGCTATCACATGCGGCCCAATTGTGCGCCAGCGTAAGCCCGTGCGGGGAGAGCACGCTAAGTACTGGAGAATGGAATCCCGCGTGTGAAGAATTCGTTCCGTCGTTTAGAACGGGCACGTTCCGCATTAAAGTCCAAGCCACCCGCATATCCTGCCCACCAAATGGTTTTGCATCGCAAGCGTAGTGACTACCATCTGTTAGAATCACACCATTCTTTCGGGAAGAATCGCAACGATAAACGACCAGCGCGCCATGTACATCTACGCGTATGTCGTTGGCGTCGAGATACACGAACGCCAAAAGAACACCTAGCCGAGCGTTGTAGCGCATGACGATGTTAGAAAGTGTCGCGATCGCAAGTTGGGCGGTCAAAATAGCAGCTGGTGTGCACTCTTCCAGGCTATGAAATGGGAGTATGTGCAGCAAATGATCGTGCGTTCGATACACGACCTAGCGCGCCTTGCTGCTGTCAACGTGCGCGCACTCCGCTCGTGTCGTCTCACGAAGTGCTTGAGTGACACCCCATGCGAGCCACTTGTGGAGTAATGTCGTGCGAATTCGGAGTCGTGCGAATGTATGATGCGCGCATTACGACACCGATTCAAATAAGCCACCAACAGCAATTCTGCAGCTGCGCGCCACTGCACGAAAAGGTATCGAGTGTCAACATTAATGATCGTGATACGCATTCAACAATGATACTGGCACGTTGCACCGCCTATGACAGGGTTTCGTACTGAGCTATCAAAGATCCCAGCTTGGGTTACCAGCCCGCATGCCCAATACAAGCTGAAGAACGTAGTTTGTGGCTATTGTCTGAGCGAACAGCCTTTGTACCGCAAGTAGAACATCGGTTCTCGTTGTTCCCAATAGCTTTGACCACAACTACAGTCCGCAAGAAAGCTCTTCATTCATTCGTCCATTTACGAATGAATGAAGAGAAAATGCAATCCTTTCATAATCAACTTTCTTGTGGAATCTAACTGCACGTACATGATTTTTGCAAGAAATGGCTTAATACTTAGAAGAATCTCGCGTCGTTCCCATGCGTTTTCCACCTCATTGCACCCGAGGAACCAATGGGAAATACAATGGAAACTCTTCATTGATAAACAGATGCTTTATTGTGCCTTGTTTGCATCGACAATCGTAGCCCGATTAATCATTCTCAAGCATTCAACATCTAAATGGGTATGACAGCCACTATGTACGAGTATGCCCCTTGCCAAACATGGGGAGGGTAGCCAGGTCAATGGAATGGAGCGCTAAGTTCTATCGGTGCACAGCGCTACCCTCGAAACTCGTGTATGTCAAAACAGATGTTGCGTGGTTCAAGGAGTGTATCTCGCCACCTCCATCAGGATAGTGACAGTTCACATGAACCAAACTTTTTGTGTGGTTCGCATGAGTCGTTTGCCAACCCATAACCTCTGTTTGCATGAATGCGCA
>NHOP01000482.1:0-14823 GCA_018697155.1 Pyramimonas parkeae | reverse complement strand
TCGATATATCGATTACTGACCGTACAGCCGCCAGTTTAAATGGCGTAGAGGTAAACTATTCCATGACTTTGAGTATACGCTAGCACACCTTGCCTCCCATCCGAATATCACCAGATACGACTTATAACAACAAAGCCAACTTACAAGGGGATCATCCACACGTGATCCAAAAGCACGCAATGCGAAATAAACAAACATCTCCGATCATGCAGAATCCGACAAAGCTATATCAAAAAGGAATTAAAAATCTCTAACCACCAATTGTCATGGTGATGGTTAAGGCGATTTATGAGATGATGTGCTAATCCAAGAGACCAAGCCAAGCCATCATGGCGTCATTCCAAAAGAGCTAAGATGTGCCTCGACACTTGGCTTTTGTTCGCAAATCTTCATCTCCAAAGCCTCACAACATCCGCCACCACGCCCATCGGGTAGGTTGTTGGGAATTATACCCAATATCCCGCCCGATTTGGTTATACGTGAATTGAGCGAGCATTATCCGAGATGTTGCATTAAGAACCTTTTCATAAAGCTTGTGTCATGAAAATCAATGGACAAAACTAGAAAATAGACTTCAAAGAGAGAAATGAACAATTCGCACCATGCACTGTCATTCTCTATAGCGTTGAGGAGTAGATACCTTGGTCCCCAATAATGCGTACTTAAAGATCAAAGAAACGCCTAGTTCCGAAAAAAATATTTTGAATACGAGGGACACATCCCGTTATCAAGGCAGGCAAACTTCTATCATCACTCTTCTCCAAAGTTGTTTTTACCGCGCAATGTGTCATGTGATTGTATTCAATGCAAAAAAAAATCTTGTAAATCCATCCAAATGCAGTCCACAGTGTTATCACAATATTTGTTTCACACTCAACCAAGTTATTTTATGGAGGATGAGAAATCCAAAACCAAACCCCCTTGCATTGTGGGGCGTCACCATTATGGTCATCATCATCATAATTATTATTGTTATCATCATCGCCATTTCGATGATCATCATTGTTTATTTAATTATGATAATCACCGTCATTGTCTACATTATTCCTATGATTATCGTCAATGCTATCATTAATGGTATGATCATTGGAACTGTAATTATTGTTTTCGTGATTGCCATTATCAGTTTTAGCGCGAGTATGATCATTATTATGATTGTTATCCTCATTCATGCCATTTTCAATATATCCGTTAATATCATTCCCATTCTTTAAGTTCATCATTGTTATCATCATGATTGATGACATCATTCCTATCACGGTTATCTTGGTTGTCATTATCATTTTCAAAATTAGCATCATCACCATGATCAGAAGTATCGTGATATCAAATCGTGTTTTCATTATTGCGACTGCTATCATTATCTTTTATGTGAATATTGCTATTGTTCGTGTTTTCCTTACCTGTTTCCTATTGGCTCATCTAGCATCCTTCTCATTTTGATTTCAATCAATTTTGCCCCCAATGGTCATGCAATGTATCATACTTAAGCCATTGTCAAAGCAAATGGTTTCGTTTGAATTAAGTACTCGACCTGTACCATTGCCACTAAAGCCTTCCGTGAACGCGGTCAAGCAAGGCGTGCATGACTGTGTTCCCGCAAGGACTGCGGTAGTACCTACTCATTTGCTCGTAGGTGGCAATCATGGTGCACATTTCCTTTGAGTGACATTGACAAAGAAATCAGATATTGGATCACAGAAAGAAAGCATCCTGCCAAACCAGCAGGGATGCCATGTGTACTACCAAGTCATGCGCTAAAGTCTAATATTTACGGTGACCGCGCAATCCTTTTTCAACTGAACACACATAAGAGGAAAGAGAGATAACTTGATATTCCGGCCGGAGATATCTCTCTTTCCTTTTATGTGTGCACACCCACATGAAATAGGCTAAGTGCGGTGCGTGGCAATACAGTCCATCACCGGTACAAAAGTTCCTTTTCGTAGGAGGTCGCCAAAGATCAGGGCACATCGAAGCTACCAGGCACTCACTGTACAGCGACACGAAAGGACAGCACGATAAACAAAATGCAGAACACACATGGTGTCCCCAGTGCCTCGAGACTTGCCTCGCCCCTGCACGACTGTGACAGCTTCACTTCTTGACCACAAAACTTCGGTGCTAGCGAGTCCATCGCGTTCATAAAGACTTGCAAGTCAGATTTCAGCTTTGCAACCATGATAGCGGTGCAGCTTAGATCGCGCGCTACGACGCTTAATCGCGTAAATTCCATTGCAGGTAAGCAAAGGAGCTTGTGAAGTGGGTGTGGTGGCAGTGCGATAAGACAAGAGAACTGCTGCGATTCGCCGTATTATGGCCTACAAGAAATATTACCGGACTTGCAATTGATATGCAGTCATCAGCACTTCCAACGACATGCGCGCACGCACCTTGTAGATGCAGAACTAGGTAGTAGCCCTGGTTGTCTGACGCACCTAGATGACAACTGTGTTCCTGTGTCAGTATCAAGCACAATGTTGTTCGTGAGGATAGCGACGATTTCTGTCATGATCATTGCTTTTCGTGAAAGTTGATACGTAACCTGGCTGTTCTCTGATTTCATCACCTGTATCAAGAAACGAGCCAAGAAACAGTCAGTGTATGCGTAGGTCCTCTCGTGGCTGAATTACGACATGAAAGTGATGATATCCAACATGGATTATTTGCATTGAATGTAGGATCCGTGCGTGGTGGGAAGCTGCGGATTTCTGTTCATGCCGGACCCCGCGATGTAAGTACCTTGTTTTCATTGGTGCACTTGTTTAGCCAATGTGCGAAATGGACTTTCCTGGATGAGATTTATCGTTCGCGATTGGAATTCTGGTGAACACAGAAAGGTGATAGATCTCCATAGAGTTGCCGTACCGGGAGATGAGCCATGAAGATTCCATGTATGTGTTGTGATAAGTTCATTGTGAGTTTGTGGCTTATTGAAGCGTGCCCATCTTATTGTGTTGTTAAGCTTTGAAATCAAAACTTTATCTGCAAATGTATGTTTTGAAAGATACTTCAACCTAAGTATCAATGAATACTGAGTCATCTTGAGTATGCCCAATACTCATGCCTCCATTTGTACGTTTACAATCTTGCCACAATTATTTGTTGCATCTCAAGTGTATCCGCAGTCAGATTGATTTATGGAAGAGTAGAGCCTGGGGTAAATGGTCCCACAGTGTGGTCCTCGTGTACTCAATCCATGGTCTGATCATAGCATGCCTGTCATTTGGACATCAGGTCATTTAGCTTACATGATACTCACTGGTTGCACCCGGGTCATCGCCGATCCATCATCGTAATCTCTCGCATGTTTACACGCACAGATTATGTTGAGGAGCTTCGGTCCAAAGTGGCGTTTGACCCATATACTCTGAAGTATAATTGTATACGCCCTCAGCTTGACCAGCGTGGTTGAACTGATCCTTGTCGGGTCAGTTTCCATTCGTCTCGCCCGTAGGTGTTTCTCCGGTTTTGATAAACAAAATCTTGATTGACCCTCCAAACTGCTCATACTTTTTGCACAATCATAGTAGTTTCACAACTCTTGCAATGTTGTTTGCAATTAGACCCAGGCACTGACTTGCACGCAATGCGCTGTTCAGCATATGCATGGAACTGGCATAGCAACTACCTCAAGTGGTGTGGATTGAACCTCGGTTGTGGGAATCCTTATCAAACAAGCAATTGCCTGCACCCATGTAATCTCGCATCTCTCCTGCAAATATGAAAGCATATCCTCCAACATACAAGAGTGGAATGTATACGCCCTCAGAGATGCGCGCTGCAGCCTTGGCGCGTGGCACAATCAGAATCCTGCACAAACCTGCATGTTCTCGATCATGTTCAAATAGCTTTGCAGTACACCTCGCGTCCTGATTTGGGGTATATGTTTTGCCGGTTGGCGCTAATGGGAACACCCTATGTTTCTTTCGCTACGAATATTCCAATGTAGAACAATGCAACGTGATAGCTAAATTGCTGATCCTCAGGTGGCTCTGTTGATTGGCCGTCTTTGAGAAGTGTTGGCCTGGCGCAACATGTAGCAGCACTGCACGCGTGTCTGCATGCATTTCTATAAGCATTGACCTTAGGTGTGTTCAAATTCTCGAGTTTGAATTAACAGAAACGGGATTGCATTGATGCTCAGATGCAACAGGCCCCTCTGGGTATCTTCTTTGCCACGGGCACCAATACAACGAAGAGAGTGGCTGATCTTCTAAAGGTGCGACTAATAGGGTTTGGGCCCTTGATTCTCATCCAACAAAGTGCGTGATTCCTGTATCAGTTCTGTTTTCTCATACAAGTTATATTTGCGGGCCATTATCGCCTCTTTCCTCTAGCATATCATGACATTTAGAACGCCTTATCTGATGTTCACAAAAACATGTTTTCACTGTGCGCTGAGCCTGAAGTTGGTTGTGGACACTCTACAACAGTTGCCGCCACAAGCTGAGTTTCATCTAAGTTCGCAGCATGTTGCGAGTTATATTCGGTGTTTCCTACCTGCGGGATAGTGTTGAAAATCGACCGGATCGGTAGACAAATTACAATTATGTTGATCCTTGTGTACCTTCCACTAGGGTTTTGTGTAGGCAACCAAGAGAAAAGCTCTAGGATTGCGCAAAGCCTTCATGTGCTCCTGCTGAGATTATGTGGATCACAGATGTGCTGCGAGATTTGATGAGCTTTCATGTTTGCAAGTCCTGGTCCCTTTTCACAATAGACCGCCACTGCTGTCACTATCGTTAAAACAACATAATTTTTGGCGGCTAGAATGACAAGTAGAACGGGGATACTCACAAACCTTGGTAGTCCATTTTGGGGTGGCCTAGTTGTTATGGCATCACATTGATATGCGGGTTGCCAAAGTTCGAGCCCCGACGTCGAAAGGTGTTGCCGTGGCAGATGATTAATTTCAGGCGATGCTTGGTTGGCGGGTTATCTTTGAGTAATGAGCGATAAAAAACTGAATACCAATCGATAGTCACAACAATATCTAGTAGTTCAACATAGCTGTGTGAGGTGTGACCTGCAAGCCGCAGGGGCTGATAACAAAGTTGAGCACACAGGGTGACCCGTCTAATACGGTACGATGTTCGTACCCTGGAACTAAACTTAACATACCGTCGCTCTACTTCATGATGTTGTCCGTTGTTGATCGCTTATTGAGGTAAGGTCTATTCAATCTCAACCATGCCAATCGGTGATGAGGATTCTATCCAGAGGCATATCGAATCAACATTCCATGTTGAGGTATTCTGCGAAATATTGTGCTATGGCAGTGTATTTTCACAACTTTGGTGCGAGGTGTTTCTATCAAGCGCGCATGGCAATGCTTCGGGAGCCTTGACATCAAAGGTGTACCTGTGTTCTGTGCGCATGATAGGATTTGGAGTTTTCGGTTGGTAAACTTGATTGTTCACTCAAGTCCGTGCTACTTGTGTCTTTCACGATGGAAGTAAACTGTTTTTGGCAGTGTGGGCGATGCCGTACTCGCTTCACTTCTCAGAATACACACGAGATGTCGAAAAATCAATCACGAGACCACACATTGCATCCGTATGTCTGTTGCTTGCTTCCACACCTAAAGAGAATGTAGTGCAACTTTTGAACACTATCTTCTTGTTCATACATCTGCCAACTGATCCATGATTTGTTCCGTGCTCATCCCATTTAGCGACAAGCACCCGTGAGGAGTGCATGCATCTGCTCCACCCCAGCTTCATTTCCTTGGAATGAATTTCCTTGGACTGGGAGGGAGGAATCTCCTGTAAATGTTGGCACGTATTCCTGATTTGATAGGTTAGGTTTATCCAACTTCTAGCGCTCTCTGATAGGTCTCCGACAGGCCTCTGGCATGAGTAATTATCAGGTTGGTCAAGAAGAGGAACCAAGCAATAATATCCAAAGATACGCCTGCGATCGTTACAGAACTGCTAAAGCTTGCATTCCCATCGATGGTTCCGTTTCTCACAAGTATTGAAATTTCCTGACCTTGTTGCAGGAGAAGCTGGGAGACCTAGCTGATAAACCTCAAGAAATCCGAGCCGCGCTTCCTACGGAAATATCGGAGTACCACGGAGTGATCTTTGGTTGCCCCTCTTACATGTGGGAGGAAGGAAGGGTACGCGTGTGTTGTTGTAAAAAACATTGCCAATGATTGTGATGAGTAGCATGCCGTAGCCCTGCTCTGCGCCAACATATTGGGAACAAGGATGTTTCAAAAGCAAGTGCACATACATGATACAACAGTCCAAGTCGCTCAATCTCTCAATCCCGGGTTGAATGTGCCTCCGCTTAAACATTGCTTTTGACAGGTTCTTCCAAACGTGCTTCTGTTTTATCTCTATACTGCGATGACAGATTCGTAATTTGTGGAAATGACTGCGCTGAATCTGGCACTAATTCACTATGATTCATAAGAGAAGTAGACATGAAGCATGGCCTTAGCGTAAGCAAGTGGCATTTATGTGCTACTTGTATGCTGTTCCAATATCCAACTCCAAACAAGCCACGCACGTTTGAATACGATGCACAAGCTCTGTGGGATGCATCCCTGCTATTTTGAGCTCTGCCAATCGGCCTACGACATAAACGGAGCCAGACACGAGGAACAAGCTGCAAAATGAAAATTGCATCTGGTTTGAATGCACATTCATTCATATGCTGGAGGTCCTTGTGCTTCAAGTAGCTTGTGATGTGTTTCTCTTTTGTGTTACGTAGCCTATCGCGTGTGCTGTCCATACTTTTCAAGTAGTAGTCAATGCATTTTCGCTGCTGGCTGCGAACTCGGAGTATCCATTGCAGGTTTCAGGGCTCGACTTTGACACAATGGAGGCTCCAATCAGCAACCTGCAGGACTTGAAGGACAAGAAGTTCGCTGTGTTTGGTACAGGGGACCAGGAAGGCTACCCCGACAATTTTTGTGATGCCACGGCAGCACTTGTGGTACGCCAATCAGTATTCGCCAACGAAATGTTTCCATTTCATCTTCCAGCACACGAGACGACATCACCCTTGTTGAGGATTAAGCTGCGCCCACCAAACACAATTACTATCCCAATGGATTTTGGGGCCCAACGGTGTGACACGCTTCAAAGTTGCTTGCCCCACATACACAGGGGACTGAGTATGATGCCTGACACTTGAATTTGTTGAACAACAAAGTTTGGATTTGTTCTTGGGTGCCTGGCTTGGAATCTATTTTATGCTGTGCTGCGATTGTCTAGTATGGAAACATTCATTGAGGCATATGTTTTCGAAAGGAGACTCAAGCCTATAATCTTGAGGGAAGTCTGACGTTACAACTCCGATGAATGGACATGTTTTCACAGAGATCTGTAATTCGCATCTTGCTGAACTCATGCCCGCATTGTCTTTGTATGCACGCAAGGACTTTCGTCTCGTTCGTTACATTGCACACATTAGATGTAGAATTAGATGCTTCACTTGTATCGGGAATTTGCATGTATAGGGACATGACCCTTCCTCGAAGGCAAAGGAGCCATGTCAACAAAACCGCACACACAGTTCTATTGTCTCAAAGCGTACTTGTCAACACCCGTGTATCATCTCCAAACACATTGTGTGTGATCCAACGAAAACATGTCTAACATTCCCCGTAAATACAGTCTGCTGGTCTGTGAAAATCTACTGGAGCAAACTATTTGCGTGTTACATCTGCAGTTTCTCGCCAGCACCTGAGCTCTACTGGGCGGTGCACATCCGAGTTGATTTTTACAGTAGTTCCCAAGCATGTCTGCTCTAGCTTCTTGGATTCAAAAAAAGATGGTCGTGCTTCGATCACCTCATATCAAAACATATATTAAGTTATCGGCTTCCCCGGCTGACGCATATACAGCTGTCCACATGTTACTGTTCTGTTCTGCTGTGCTGCATCCTGCGGTTGTTCCCACAAGCATTTGTTGTCATGTTGAAGTCCAAATTTAGAATGCAGGATAATTCTCACAAATGGCACCATGTGTAACAGCATTACGTGCTCAGTACCATTCAAATGGCGCAGGAATAGTTATCATAAATCATTTGCTATCTATCAGCAAACCTGCCGTCACAAGCGTACAGATAGCCAATGGATTAACGTACCATCATGGGCCCACCTTGCGTTCAAGATCCGTCAATCATTTAATAGGTTACTGTCATTCGTTCGTACACACGATGTGCAGTCAATCCTTCGTTTGTATTGATTTGTCCCTTCGAATTCCTACCACATCCTGGGACAAGTTTGTTGTTTTCTCAAGCACAACACATGACAGAGACAGCGTGATGTTGCGCTGCATATCTGCTGTCGAATGTGATGTATGTATGCGACGTTCCACATAAGTGGCACTTTTACCATGTTTTTCGACTCCGAAAGTCTTTTCATTTCATCAACATGTGATTCCTATCCATTTGGCCGGGCAGTCCAGGGACGACATTGCTATGCTCAAATTCCGATAGTTTCCTTGCAAACCTTACGATCTAAACTCCGGTGTGTAATCATTCATCGAACAGACCGCTACGTTGTTGTGCGAGTCTCCAAGTGTATGACCATACACTGTGTTGTTGACTCTTTTGAATTGCATACATTGAACGACACGTCTGAAATGTTAGCTCCTCACAAATAAGGATGTGCAACCCGATGCATTTTGGTTTGCACCGATTGAATTGTTTGGACCACATTATGTCTTAGTTGCCGAAACTAAAAACAGGTTTGAATAGTGAAGGACCTGAATACTTGAAAAACTCCAGTTGCTTATTACATATGAATGATCAGGCCTCATCTGCAGTTTTGTTGTATGGATATGTCCATGTATGATACCCTAATAATCTCATCAACCATTTAACCTCAAGACTTCTTGGGTATGAATATCCTTGGTTGAGTATTGTATGGAATCAATATACGGATTTTCAACACATAATCGGTCATAGGTTTTTTTCTGCAACTCTCGGCAATGTCTCAGGAACACAATACCATTCATGAAGTAGTACATATTGCCAAGATGTACAGGACAGTTTATTTCCATTAGTATGCCATCTGTTTGGTTCCACAACTCCTCATCACACTTGACATGAGTATTGTCCCAAAGTTTCTGTCAAGAACCTGATTTAGTGCCATTGTCATTTCTTAATTTGTCTCCAAGCATCTGCCTGCTGCTATGCATTCAAATGTACGATCTTCTCTTCACACGAGAACCCATGCTCTGGAGGTCAGTAACTTACGTTGGTGTGCCAAGTCAAGGTTGTTGCTTAGTCTTTTGGTGGTCTTATGGTAGAGCGGTTTGCATAGATGCGCGATTGAAAGGTGCCGAACTATGTTTCGCGACTCCCAATTCTATCACATCTCTCAAGAAACGGCTTTACTTCCTTGGGATCACACATGATCCAAGACTTCTTCATGTTTTGTATATGGTGAAGAATACTTTCCACTACTCGAGCCCACTCTTCATCAATATGTAACATAATGGGCTTGAAAGGGGGGGTCAGCCATTTCCACACCATTGTCGCAGGTGCATTCGCACTGCCTTTCACAATTCTGAACCCCACTGGTTTCTTTGCAGTTTGACTCTTTTGTGAAAGTATGAGACCTTTGAAACTTTATTCTTCAATTGTGTTTCATGTTCCTTGCATGATTTTTCCATCCTGAATAAGGATATTATTGGTGACATTTGCATATGGCACTCCTTGTTGAATAACATTCAGGCATAGTTGCAAATAATGCAGCTTTGTCGATAGTGGAAATGACAAAGCTGCTCTGTACGTAAGACAAGCGTTTCACGTCTTCTTCGTTTGGGTCAAGGGAGAGTCTGTTTCGAGAGTATGTCCAACAGTTGTTTGTTTGGTCTTTGCAACCGCGGCTTGAATACGCAGTTGGATCATGACAGCATCTTGTTGCCTGTACCACATACCCATTTGCTTTTTCCATTTCTTCAGTTTTCAGGGTAGATCGTTGAAGAGAGCCCCATAGACGTCAGGTCCCATGTTCAGGCTTTTCTCATGCACATTTGTTTGGAACGTGGTACCTTTTGCCATGAGTGCTTGGATGGTATCATTGCAAGAAGGATTTGTACATTTGCAACAATTTCAAAGGACTACGTATACATCTTCATAACTTAGCTTACACTACCAGCCTAGTTGCAGAACATGTGCCATACGGGTTCATCAGCCTTGTATGCAAAGATGTCCTTGAGTGATGCCCTTGTGATGCCCTTGAGTGCGTAGCTCGTGGGATAAACTCCTCCCGGAAGAAATTGTCTGCTACAAGAGAGTTGAATACAAAACATTCCATACTGGGATGTTAGAAGTGCTGCATTGCACCAGAGGAGGCCCGCGTATGGCCTTCTTCTGCGGCTATACTGGCAGTCCACTCTGAACAGAATTGAAAATGAGATGGCATTGTATGTAGCTGATGTGCGAATCATTGTCTGGTGTGGTCCATCATTGGTCGAACATACCAAATATGTGCCTTGGTGCATGAGCATGTGGAGCACTTGGCACAATCGAAACTGCTAACAGTGAACATAGGAACGCTAACTTTCAACCATAGCTGCGAACGTTGCACGTCCTTTGTTGGTTTTTACCATTTTGTTTCCCTGGAATTTCTGTTTCAGGCAAAGTTGGAGGCGCGAGGCGGATCCCTTATTGGGGAGACTTCACCAGAGGGTTACAATTACAAGAACTCTCGTGCATTGTATCAAGGAAAACATGTTGGTGAGTACTGGATGATCTCCAAGAGGCTATTGCATTTTCGCGCAAATGCATCAGACACTACAAATGAAAATTTTTGTTGCCTTCCTGGTCCGAGTTCGGTTCCCGTAGAATATCTCGCTGTACTTTATCATTGTGATCAATTGTTGCTTCACGTTCATTCCCAAGAAATATAAATTGTGGCGGGTGACGCAAGGAAAGGTGGAGCTCATTTACAGTACTGTGTCAACCATTTTAATACTTCTTGGATTGAGTTGTGAGTATTTTGTACACTCAATCGCAATAATTAGATTCTGAAAACATGAATGACGAAACTCTGAATTGACGGAACCTCAAATGTCTCAGGGGCTCACTGATATGCATGATTGTTTAAAACCCAGTCTACTAGGCTTCCAGCCCTTTGGAAAGTGGTAGTGTACAATCTCTTGAAAGTTGTGCTGTGCGCCATGTTGTCAATTGAATGTGAGGAGTGGAGAATTGCGGGTTGTGTGATGACTTCCTCTCACAGGAGGCATTCCACAACAACTCATTTTATTTTGATATCAAACCGCCGTTCGGTTGTCGGGAGAATCAAGTTTTCAGTGTAGCGCCTTTCTTCTTTATCATGTTGAGATCATGTATGGTTATCAAACCTTCGATTCCATCCGCCATGTAAATTAATGGAATGCTCAGTGAGTTGATGCATCACATGTAAGAGATTGCGCGTGATCTTCAGTTTTTTTTTCTTCAAGATCAATCTATACGCGCAGTACAACTCCAATGATTGAGACACGCAAAAGGGTTTGTGCTGAGCAAAGTCGGCTTGGGCTGGTGACTTGGAAATATGCATCGTATTTTTCAAAAGATGCACACCCTCACCGTGTAGACCGTACAAGTGCATGATGGACACCTTGATAAATTCTTATTTTGTATTGTGTGCGAAGATACCAAACGCATTGTTGGGTCAACTTGGGTTGGTGACCGCTTATGTTGATCGATTTTCTGAACATCATGAGGGTTGTGTTGTGTTTTCCGCAGGGTTGTTGATCGACGATGTCAACCAAACTGATCTCACGGAGTCACGTGTCACAGCGTGGGCTGAACAACTGAAAAGTGAATTTGGATTGAGTTTGTGGAAGAAGCCAGAGTGAAATCTGTGGCAAGTTTGTAGCGTTCCGTGTGACTGCGCTAGGACAGTAAAAATGGCACTCTTCGGGTTGCGATGTATCGGGACAAATTTGTTGATAGTATAGGATAGCCATGATAGCTTTCATCATGAATGAGACGTACAGGATACCCATGATCGCCATGATGGCCGTCAAACAAGGAATATTTTGTGCCAAAACTAGGTGTGTGCATCCAGCGCATGTCGTACTGCCACCGATTGATATTCCTAGAAATCGCTATCTACTGGTCACTTGGCATGAGTCCATAATCGCAATTTAATATATTTCTCTGGTAGGTTGGACAAAACCACATGCCTGTGATTTTGTACACTCTAAACGTACCGAAATAGCACGATCATGGCATTTACACTGATGGTAGGATCGACCATCTCTCATGTCCGATTTAGTTCTTGATCACTCTTATCCTACAGTACATCTTCACACTTCATATCAATAAAGTATTTACCATCAATATGCATCAATCTACATCGTTGACGCATAGTTCTTAGCAACAACCTGGACATCCTCGAACATATAGCTATGCAGTCTATGTTGCTATTCATGTCCTGTCTTCACTCGTCTTGATCAGGTGGTAGCAAGGTACTGAAACATCTCTAATTGACTCTCAGCAGTTGTTTGGAAACAATGATGTTATGCACGATTGTGTTGCATTTCGATTTGTTCCAACTTCGTGATCCCTTTGTTGGCAAAGGCCCTGACTTGATGGCATTTGAAATCGATATGCTCGGACATCTTGCTAATGACAAAAATGCTTGCCGTATATATGGCACCTTGCTTGTCCATACGTACAGAGACGGGTGTTGCGTCCTGCATGAACTCAATCAGACAACTATCGATGTTCAGTCCGTCATTGTAGGTATGTGAGACATGCACATACTCTGCTTCAGGCAAAGAGACAACACACCCTGATTATCCCTGCTTAAAAGGTACAACTTTACAGTCCGTAGAGTAGTGTTTCCAAAGCTAGACTTCTTGTCCACAAAACCCATGGCCCAATCGAAATTGTCTGACCGATGTGACAGGGTGCTCCTCAAAGATTCCACGGGCCACCCTTGAAAGTGATCTTTTTGTCCTTGGCAGTTTACGAGCATTTCAGGATCTTGAGTGCAGCCAAGCCAAAAGAACGATTATGGCATGACTGAAATTGCTCAAGGTGAATACTAAGCTGCAATAATTCATCATGCATGTATCGGATAATTCATAACAGCTAACCAATCCACCGCCTAAATAGATCAGATATACGAGGGTCATAAATAATCAATCTGCCGTATCGTGAGGATTACAATCGGCAGCAGCTTCCCTCAATGAATACAGCGATTTGTCAAGCCTTGCGAACGAGTGTCCCAAAAGGTATTTATGGTCAATTGAAAATCGCACCCACGTTTCATGCAGCAAGCGAGACTTCACACAAGCTAATTTTATATTCAATTGCTTCAGATGAAGGTCATAATTCATGGCGAGAGAACACGATTCGCAAAGACGAATCCAATGCCACACGCGTATGCGTACCCAGCAGCATATGGTACACTCAGATGATCAGGAATCCGCGTACTACACAAAGGGTTACGTGACCCTCCTCATTCAGGACATATTTGTTACTTAAAATCTTTGGGAAACTCAACAAGTGGATTTCGATGGTCACAATTACATGATCATGTGAAAGTATGGGCACAGTTGTTATATGCGCTGTAAAAAAGTAAGCCAAACAACAGAAAGCCAGTTGCATCATTACAACCACACATAGTAGCGTTCGGACGCTGGGGACGTGTGCAGTTGGATGCATCACGGATTCACACATTTGCAGGGAATGTATTTCAATTTTGGTTGTGACTAGTGGACTCAACAAAGAGTTTTAATCAAACCAAATAATCCACTACGGCTACAGCCAAAGCAATTTTTTTCTTTGAAACAATTAGCGATTGCCACGACTTGCCGGTAATCGCTGATTCAGGCGGTAAACCATTATGACAATGCGTTGTGACTAAACCGAGATTGACTCTGCATAGAGTCACAAGCAGACGGAGCTGTCCAAAAACTGAAAAGAGTTTTGGAAGAATTCCTTCGTTCGTCTGCAAATCATCGACGATATGGTAAGCTTTTATGTTTGATAGAGTGTGTTGATGGTCGTGCAAAGCATTTTTCTATTGGATTTACCACAATTCATCTTGATGTGGACAGGCTGCAGCCTGCAGACCCGCAGTTATCAGCTAAGCGAGGTTGAAATTAACGAAGGATCGTACACATGCGGACATGACGCTTACGGAAAAAGCGAAGAGGCATGTGAGGTAACTCTCGCGCCAACTTCGATCGTTGCAAGGGATAACCTTTAAAACCCGTGTATCGTGTCATCACATAGATCGCATGGTCCAAGGAGAAGGTGTTTCGCCATCCACATCGAGGGTCTGCTGATCTGTGAAAATCCATATGAAACAAACGATTAGTATGTTGTATAAAGATACATATATACCATTATATCGATATTATGCATGATTATGATAACGATACACAATGATATCGATATCATGCATGATTATGATGTACATTCAAACAGAAACGAAAGATATGCACAAAAGGAGTAGCTAATGGAGAACGAGTCGGGTATGGTTGTCGATGGTGAAACAGTCATTCTCTGATCACGGTATTGAGCAACATGAGCAATGTACGATACATGTGGGTATGAGAATTGATTGATGAGCAAAGATCTCAGCTGGAACGGATGCTAAATAAAGTGCATCTATGAGTATGTGCTTGATCACCATGTTCTTTGTCAAGCAAAAATCGCAGTTAAGAGCGTAAGGAATCTATTGTTGATCCGAAATTATTCATATTACATTACACGTTGCTCGTGAGGGAAACGGGCGGTATTTGTTGTCATAGATCGCTGTCTCTTATACACATCTAGATGTGTATAAGAGACAGGGTCTGAATACACAACCGCGTAATCATCGACATG
>NHOP01000481.1:0-14825 GCA_018697155.1 Pyramimonas parkeae | reverse complement strand
TTCAAATATATGGTCCGTGTACGGATATTGCACCTGTCTCTTATACACATCTAGATGTGTATAAGAGACAGGTACATACACATGTATATAATCACAGAGCAAGGTCATGGTGGTCGACCAGTTCTCCCAGGCGTTCAGTCGGTTGGCAACTTCTCAAGGAGCACGCTATGATCACCGCAAACTTATGTGAGATCAAATACCGCTTCGAGGTGCGAATGTGTATCTCAGATTTCTTCGAAATTACGACAGCTGTGATTTCATATTTGAAGTCAAAACACTTACAGAACAAACGCGTCTCAGAACCCTTCATTTTGCCCATGCAAAAACTTCAATGGAATCTCGATACTGGATCGTAAAGACGCTGTAGACGCTCACCCTGATTGAAGGCACCAGTATTGAAACATTCTTGAGATAAAATCTGACTAAGTCAATCATACCTCGAATCGACACAACAATTGGACAACATATTTCAGAACTCTGGCGATCTCATGGAAACACTAAGCATGCATATCCGAGCGCTGCTCACCCGGTGGTGGACAGGCACACACAGAAGCATTCAAGCTCCTGTTCAAGCAGTTGTAAACTCCTGAAGGACGAGTACCATTCGCTGTGGAAAAACGACACCCGACACGCGCCTGGGTGCACGGGACACACACACCTTTGACCTCCTCCCCGTCAATGTATTCGTCGTACGCTCTGCGCGTGGGCTCGTCAATGAGAACCTCGTACGCAGTTACAACCTCCTGCCAGAGAAGTCCCACACCGGCGCCCGCTAGTGACTGGATTGCACCAGCCAGGCTTGTGACAAATCCAATCACAAAACAACAGAAAAACAAACTTGCTGCCGATTATGAATCGCGAGATATCATGGTGAGTGTTCAAGCGATTGGTACGGTTACTCGTTAGTCGAAGCACTCTTATTGTGAGACAAACTTAGACTTTGGAACCATCAGTTGTCATTGTGGCAGTTTAGGGGATTGGTATGGTCACTCGCTATTCGATGATGACCCGCCAGCCGGCATGGCCCTTGATAAATAATCTGCCGAAGCGGAAAAACTTTGGAACCACCAGTTTTCATGGGGGATGTTTAGGCGATTGGTATGATCACTCGCTAATCGAATGTGACCCGCCAGCCAGCATGGCCTATGACAAATTATTGACCGCAGCAGTGCCTTCTTATGTCGGGGATCGAGTTCAACCCCCCACGAATTAAGCCGATGCCAAGGCAAATAACACTTGCCCCGTTAGGATCCCAACGCGGTCTAACTGCAACGCCTTTCATAGACGAACATGACGGCAGTCGAGATCTTGTGGCGCTTTTCGAACTATCTGCACGCGGTGAGTGCTTGTTTGTCTCAAGTTCAAGAATGGCAAGAGAAATCGGGAAACGCTCGCAGCGAAGCCCCAGGGTGCTGAAAAAATAACTGTCACACCACTCCGGATGCATGAGTGATTGACTATTAAGTCAAGTCCTGACCTCCTTGTTCCGCGGAAAACTACGTTACCGAAAGCAGCGCAAGACACGCTACGCCTTGCAAGGACTCGCAAACAACCCATCCGCGCTTGTATCCGAGGAACATGTTGAAAACACTTCATTCGCAGGCTGTATGCGGATTCGCCCGGATCCGAATCATCAGGACACTGTCGCACGTCGCGTCTATTGCGGTCCCGGAGTGCGCTTCATCTGCACTTGCAACATGCACAGGACGTGCAATAAGAAGCCAGAAGGCAAGCACGCTGCTGACAGTGTCCGCCCTACACGGACTGGAAAGTTTGTAGGACGGCAGGCAACTTCCGGCGTTAGACGTCGGATCGCGATGTAGAAAGTTGCTGCCTCAGCCGATGACTAATCGAAGACCACACCATTGGCGATCACCGGTTCGCGATCACCAATCAGCTGGCGGTGCACCAACAAGCGCGTTATCGCACCCATCACCTAAACCACCGCCATGCTAAAAGGGTACTTCAAAAACGATGTAGAAAGAGTGTGTAGATTTGATGGGGCTCGTCAGTCTGAGCAATCCACCAAACAGCAGTGATTGTCACCTGAAACTGCGCCTGGAGCTTGTCTTTCTCCTCCTGGGGCATGTCCTGAGCATGCTTGTCGGGATGAAGCTCAAGAGCCTGAAGTGGCAACAAACCAGCAGCAAGAACAAAAGCAGAGGTGGGACGACCGAGCTCTGTTTCCGTTCATATCTTCAACAACGGATTACAAAAATGAGCAAGTCATCAAACACAGGAACTCCTGACTTGATGCCTCAGATCAGTGTTTCTCATTTCTTGAACAATGAGCCCAAACAGTGAGGCATGACCTTATCCCTGATGCGCAGCATGTTCTGTTTTTACATATCATTCAGACATTGTCTGCGAGTGTCTGTGAGGATATGTAAACACTTACGATCGTAAGCGCCGTGCACTTGCAACCTAATACTTCCATGCACGTTCTCTTGACACTTGAATAGTTAATCGTTGTCCTGTTGTATGTGGCTTTGTTCCCATCGGGACTAACGATAATCAGTAAGAGCTTTGGCAATACTATAGTAATCATGACCTCCACTTGCAAATATGGGCAGGTCTCGCAGGACGTATAGCTGCATCACAAGCCTAAACTACCAGAGTACTTGGCCGGACCGAATGCCCTTGAAACAAGCTTCATGACGCTTACCCAAAGGGCGGGGATCCATGTCAACTGAAGCGGACGCGATGAGTTCTGTCGGTGTGCATGATATATTTCAAAACCCGTGTGTTTTGTCAATACAATTGTTGAATATCTCAAGGATAATGCATCTTCCCATCCTCTTCAGGACAGCCTGCTGATCTGTGCAAATGCGTGTGAATCAAACCCTATTTGTATTTGATATGCAGTCGGTTGCCGGCCCGTAAGCTCTGTTTAGTAGTGCACCACCAAAAATCGTCCACAGTTGTCACCAAGCATGGCTGCTTGTCGCCTTTTGGTATCTACCACTATGCGTGCTTGAGCGATATGTCATAGATTACACGTTGCGGTACAGACATCTTGAGGATTCTGACAGGCCCACGCGATGTGCCTCAAAGGATCCCACGCTACGCGCTACAACGAATTTGCCTGATTGGGTGGAAATAAGATCGTAAGGATCGCCTAATGAAGAAGAAAACATGGCATTTGACTCAGTCCCATGGCTTCTCTGCCGGTGAAGAAGGGTTTTATCTGAGCGTTCATTTATTCCTTGGGACAGCTCATGTACGCTACGAAATGCACATGGTCTCTGGATTCATCCGCCGTTGCGGGCTTGGATTGATGTGTGTGTTAATGGATTGAATGCCAAAGTGGCATTTATTCTCTCTCACACCAAAGCAGTTTAGACAGTTAGACACATGCTCGACTTCTGACCTGCTGGATGAAGTCGTTGGCGCTTGAACGACTCATGCATCCTAGATGCAACTTCTTTGGATTATGCGCTAGCAACTTTGACTGTGGTCTCTATTGGAGCAGGTGCATAGGAGAAATACACAGAGGGCACAGACCTCATAGTCTTGTCATCTACACATTGCGTTGACATCTCCCCTCTTCCATCGCACGCCACGCATTTTTGAGTCCCAGACGTTGCGTTTGAATTCCAGAAGTCCGTAGATTGGTTGATTATTGCCCAAATGCCTCTATGTACACAGACCAAGCTACAAACTTTTCTCACTGAGAATGATAACAGTTTGACACAGACAGCGTTGCATGTCTCAAGTGCACGTTAATAGGGTAGCCACCCAACCGTGAGAGCGGAGCTTTCCCCAAGGAATCCATACGATACAAGCATATCACGATGTCTGCCCTGGATCATGAGGGTTGTGTCAGGACTGCGCAGAATCCAGCATCCAGTTCAGATAGCCTTGCTTCCCATTCAACAAGAGGGTGTTGCGTCCTGGCATGCACATCAATTTAGAAGCACAGGCCATATGACTCAAGCCTTAATCCTTCACCTTTTTCTTGTAAGTCTTCGTAATTTCCTTAGCAGCCGCAGCACGATCCACTCCAAGCGCCTGCGGCATTGCAACATTGACACAGCGGTTCTGGCAACTTCCAAATGCAGCAAACGCTACAGCAGTTCTGACCCAATCCCCGGGAGCCAGCATTGTCACTACGCACGATGCCAGTCACACGAAAAACTGGAATTGCATTTGAATGCCTTGCCGAGCAAAGACGGACCTTGTAGTAGTCGACTTGCAGGTCAAACGCCCTAACTTTGCTTGGATCCGGCTGCGCATCTGCTGGAGGAGGTACCCACCCAGCACCCTCTCGCAACATACGCTCCTGCTCGCGGCTCTCCTTGATGCCCATCTTGCGTGTCTCATGAGATTCGTATGCTGTTTCCATGCAACGCTGCATGAAACGATTGTATGCATCCTGCGCCCGGCCAAAGCGTTGTTGCGTCCCACATTCTCAGGCAACAACAAAGCACAACATAGTAGCAACCACAAGACAGAATTGATGGATGTTTTCAGAAGAGTTTCCAGTTGAGTCCCCCAAGACATCATGTATAATGCAATGTTTTCGGCTCAAAATCCTAACTCGTTGTGTGCATGCTCATTGAACACATACCCCTGTTGGTTGTGTGCTCTAAATCATTCAATAATTAATAGGGCATAGATAAAGTGCTATCCTTATGCTAATTCATTTTCATTATGGGCTCAGACAACTAAGGAGGGGCTCACTCCTCTGTTTATCGACTCTCCAATAACGCACACCTTGTCTGTTATCTTAATTGGCTGAGTGGGTCCGCGATTCTTCCGTTTGCTTCGTTCAGCTTCCTGATACACACGCACCAAATCATGCACCATGAATTGCTGTGCCGCATCCGATCACACTGATTGTGAGTGTTAATCAGCAGGATCACAACTGACAGTGCATAGTCACTCAATAAGTGTCCAGAGTTAAGGATCAACAGAAACGTCTGGTGTTCACACAGCAGATCACGGGTATGCATCTCAACAGCTCACTTTAGTCCAGCCGCACACCCAAGCTTCTTCGTTTTGCGAGCTTGCTCTGCTTTTGCAAGCAGTGTAATTACGAGGCAAACGATTTGTCTGCACAATGGGCGTTTGTTGGGCTCTGCCATCCATGGCTAGAGCAATGTAACAGTGCGATACACGCGAAAGTGCGTGCGTGCTTATGAGCCGCTGGTGTGGCTACAGATGACATGGTCATACGAGAAGGTAGGTGGGTTGTTGAGCAGTGCCACCTGTTCGATACAGCCTCGTGGGTGCCGATTACCCGTGCACCATTTCGTCCGACAAGCCCAAAATAAGCTTTGTGGGATTCATATCACACCTCCGACATTAAAGTACAACGTTAGATGATACAAGGCTTTTTGCACATTGATGCGTCTCACGTAACATCCAAGGTTTGTGAAGCGTGGGCGCCCTGTAGTACTTTCACGTATCAACAGCTTGCAATCCGGAGGAACAGTACACACACCTCCTCGTTGTAGAATACCAGCCCGCTGCCGCGATTTGTGTCTTGTGGGCGTGACTCTCTCGAAAAGTACAGATCGTCATCCATGTTGAAGAGTGTGGTTCGACGAATATGGGCAGGCAGTGCACGGATTTGGGGTGTTTGCGGGGCTAGAGGCTCGACAAGTCTGGCTGGTTTCTGAGTGAGCTGGAGCTTCATTAGCCCTGCGTGCGTGCGAATATCGCGGGATCCTCAACGTGTCCTCGACCATCACATGAGTGGACATTATACCAGTGAACTGCGTAATCACAAGTCAGGGAGGAGTGGCTCGTTATTTACGATCAGTGAGTCGGGACACAAACAGACTAAACCATCAGTCATCGGTACTGCCTTGGCCGATGGTCAGTGGGGC
This sequence comes from Pyramimonas parkeae, assembly GCA_018697155.1. Taxonomy (NCBI): domain Eukaryota; kingdom Viridiplantae; phylum Chlorophyta; class Pyramimonadophyceae; order Pyramimonadales; family Pyramimonadaceae; genus Pyramimonas; species Pyramimonas parkeae. The sequence goes on along the minus strand of NHOP01000481.1, from coordinate 8,991 downwards.
TTGGTGCGTCATATTCGATTTGCGGATGATCACGCCGATTGACTAAACAGTCACTGATGATCTATCACAGGCGATCGGAGGCTAGCGGGCCATCTTTGATTAACCGTTGATGGCACAAACAGCTTAAACCAACATCATGCAGGAAACCGCCTCGACCGATGATTAGTTGAGGGCCCTGCAGGCTTGGCGGGTCATCCTCTATTAACAGGTGAATACACCAATCGCCTATACGATCAATAGGAAATCATGAGCCACCTCGTTGCACTGGAGATGGAGATCGGTGTGGCGATTTGATATGATCACTCGCCAATTAGGTATAATTTTCATGTGTTATCAAAAGAGGCCGTTCACTTGTCGGGTATCGAACCCGGTCTTGAATCGAATCAAGCCGACGCATTACCAGACCACCCGTCATGGCATCACCATGACAGGTACCGATGCTCCCCCGGCAGATGATTTTGCGAAGGCCAGCTTGGCGGGTCATCTTCGATTTAACGGAGGTGACGCCGATCGCCTTACCGGTCGCCTGATCACTGGCGGTTAAAGCTTAGCATGGTTACATAGTCCAAACCGAGGTTTTCACAACCATCCTGGCTTGGAGGATACGCTCGACCGGTGAGTGATCATACCAACAGTCAAAGCCATTACCAACGTAACCTCCGCCTCGACTTATGCTGTAGAAAAGGCAATGCTGCTATTGCGGATCTTACTCCTTAAGCGAGTGAAAACCCCCATCGTCATAACAGTCACCACGAATACTGGCGGTTCAAGCCATTGCAAGCCCGGCCTGGAAGCTAACGTGCCAAGGCCGTGCCGGCTTGGCGGGGCATCTTCGATGGACGCATGTATACAAATCGCATATACAATCACCATAAAAAGTACTGGTCAGGCCTTGCCGGCTTGCCTCATTATCTTCGTTAAGAGATTGATATTACCTATAGCCCGAGCAAACCCCTTGATATTAGGCGATTCAAAACGAAATAGACTAATAGGATTTGGCCGATGAGATATGAAGGGCCATGTTTCCTGAAGGGTCATTTTCGATTGGCTCATTGATTAACCACTCCACTGGCCCAAGCAACCACCATGACAGTTACTATATCGGTTTTTGTATTATATCCTAACCGCCATGCTTGCTTGGTAAGTCTTCGATGGCGAATGATAGAACCAACCACAATCATATTTACCAGAAAACTCACGGTTCAAGAGAATTTCTTTTATATGCACAACACATACAACACACAGTCAGTTTTACGTTTTTCATGAACCGGAATACACATCCCACCTGTCGCCGGGTCAGGAGTGAACGCCTTTGTTTTATTGGGCAACTGCGTGTTGACAGGGGGTTGGTTTGGCTTTCGCGGGTACTCACCCGTGGAATACCAAATCATCAATGGGTTCATTACTTCAAAGCTCAATTAAGATGGCTTTAAATAGAATGGGGATGATGATCGAGCCTGTCACCTGGAAATCTGTCGCCTGACGGAGAAGTTCCAGACAAAAGACGGTCGCCACAGCCGGGGGTTCCTTCTTGTCACCTTCCTTGCCAATCCGGTGCCGTGTTGTCTCACTCGCTGCTCTCTTTCTTCCAAACGACCAACTATCCCAAAACAAAAAAGTGTATCTATTTCGACGGTCATCGCAAATTGTCCCAGTCTTCGCACAAAGTAAACACTATGCCGCGTATACGGTATGAAGTTTCACGAGGTGGTTAGGTCTGCAGGTTGGGACTTGGGCCAGTGCATGTACGGCGTTTGGGCGCAACCGTCATTGAGACGAACGCGATCTCGGGGATACCAAGCCACACGTGAAGTCGTGTGCTGCAAGTCTGGGATTGAAATAGGTGCGGTCATGCCGCGGAGTGCGCGAGGTGGGGGCAAGGGTTCTAGTAGCATCCGTGACCGCCATGCTGAAATGCGTCTTTCGCATGTCACATACGCGCTCTTGGACATAACGAGGGCACTTATGCGCAGGTATGTTGTTTCCATGAGTATGTTTCGTGAGTCTACGTTGCTTTTAGAGATAAACTTGTCGTTGAGAAATTCATCCCAATGATATTCTTGGTTTCCCTGTGAAACCACTGTGATAACATGCTTGGCTTGAACATTTGGGTACACAAGTGAGCTACAATATCAGGGATACGGAAAAGATTTAATGGTGCACGCCAAATTGGTATGAACGGAATATATTGAGCGCCTGTACAATTCCTATTTGGTGCTGTTGCTATTGCTGACATGTTCAACATACTACTTGAGGAGGTGACCACAAATTTGCGTCACTTCGGATGGCAAGAATTTTCGGGCCGGTACTTATTTGAATCACGACTCCATGCTTTGAACATTATGGGCATGTAGGAGTTGTGAATAGTTTAAACTGGGATGCTTGTGTGGGAATCCGCTTTCAAATTTTATTTTCAGGGAGGACTACACGAGTGCCGTGGGTGAGCTTACGCTTTTAATCCGCAAGGGTTATGGAAAGGGCATGGACAAAGGGGTGGAGGCGGCCATGGTGAATGATGTTAGGCTAGCAGTAACAATTATTGAGCAGTACGTCACAAACTGGGATCTCTCACCGTCCAAGTCTTTTGAAGTCATGTTGCTGCATGGAGACAAGCGCGTACGCGTTAAACGAAAGAGATGCTCTGGAGTGAGCACTGACTTGCCTTTCTCTGTGATTCAGAACTGGATTTTTTTCTCCGCCATTGTCCACACCTTATATGCCTGTGTCAAGTATAGTTTTTTTGCCAGCCGACACATGGTGCAACCTAGTACATATCAGCGATAATTTAAGCATGGAGTTACAGGCACGACACCATCTTTAGGTTGAGCAACCCTCTGTGTAGCAAACTATCAAATGTGCCTAAAGTTTCGGTGACAAGACATAAGCACGACAGATGCTGTTTTCATGAACAGAATATCCAAGATGCGCATTTGGCTCACAGAGCCGTGCACATAGAATCATGTAACTTACTAGAACCCCCAAACTCCAGACAAGCTCAAGATACATAGGTTTACTCAATCATGAGAATAAGACCAGCGATATTGCTGTTTTGAATGAATAGTTACAGGTTTCTGTGTACAATTGTAAAATACAAGTCACCACGACTTTGTGCCCAGAAACCACGCAATGATTATTGCTCAGCATTACTGGGAGATCCCAAAGGATCGAGGAACTGATTGCCGTTCTTGGGATGCAACGTTGAGTGTTGGAATTGATTTTGCCTTCATCTTGCACAGGTATTGGTACTTGTGAGTTCAAGGGTGTATTCAGAAATTCTCTTCGCTGTACGTAGCAGCTAGTATGCAGCTTGTTGTCTGCAGGTACATGCCCCCGCCCATGCAATAGGGGTGGCTGCTCTCCGGAAGATAGAGAAACGCCTCTTCCAGTCTGTCTGATTTGATACTAAACGGTTGTTCCAAACAGTTGTGCCAAATCAATTTCAAATATATGGTCCGTGTACGGATATTGCACACAGGCCTAGCGAATACAAAATCATGTACAACAAGTGTTATGTGACACAAGTTTGTGCGGCCGCATTCGTTTACTTGCAGAATGAGCCCCTTTCAGTATTGGTTGCTACAAAAAGAATTAGACTTAGGGACTTCCTTGATTTGGCTGAGGGTGTGCCTCATTTGATTTTTTTGAACCACTGCAAAGCAGCCATTTCTAGGCAAGCATAATTGCGATCATGCCCACTCCTTTGGCAATAAGATTAATCCGATGGTAGGTTGGTCCTAGGCTTTGTGCTGTACTGAGCACATCCAACAGAGTGCATGTTTTTTTAGGGTTAGCTGGTGATGTAGTGCAATGTACATGTAGGTCGGGTCGCCTGGCTTCCAGCCAAGTGGATATGAGTTCTGTCCCTTTGTTTCATACACATAAGTTATTGTTACGAAATATATTTGTGTGCATGTGCAAAAACCAGAATGTCTGCCCATGGGTCCGGCACCTGGTGCTGACCTGATGAGCATTGCTGGGCTAATGCTTTTCAAGTCTCAACCCATAGGCAGTCTGTGTGGTCATTAAGTTGTTGCTGTGCGTGTGTATCTATGACACTCGGCTAAAGAAAAAGCTGTCGATAGTCTAGTTGAAAAGTCCTCAACTGTAATGATATCCAGCGGCATTGAAACTACTACACGCACCATCATTTTGCACGTGAGCTCCTTGACCTCGACAGCCCAGCTCGCCTCTTTCATGTCCACATGTTTCTGTCGACCTATAGGCCACTATCCCCGCGCGAGCATTTCCCTGAATTGGGTCCCGCGGCCAGTCGCGCACGACCACGTTTATTGACAAAAGCAGGATTCTCACACTGGGAGAGAGGCGTGTTCGAATGTCCCGGCTCGTTCGTTCAAGGCGGTTTCCTGACTGATTTTTTATTGTCCGCAGGCACGCGGGTCCTCCCCAGATGCTGGACGCGGCGGCGGCACTTGTGGAGGCGGCAACCAAGGTGCTGCCGCAGGAGCGCATGAAGCAGGTGACGCGAGAGCACCGTAAGGCCCTCATCGCGCTGCATCGCCATCAAAACCGTGGCCCAGGTGCGGGCTCCCAGCCCCTCAAGTTCCGTCCCAGTCCCCCGTACCCACACCCTTGCAAGCGGCAATCGAAGAGACGCAAACGCGGTTATCCGTGGAGGGGTTTGGAGTGCTCTCGGCCAACCGTGCTGTGCGTAGAGACGAGAAAATTGTCAGAAGAATTGGAAAGCGGCTGGATGGCCTGCTAAGTGTAACTGTGTGGGAGGGCTGCACGAGCTACAGACCATGTGGCGCTGGAATGGGATCCGTTTGGTCATGAACGGGATGAGGTGCAGGGCTGGATTCTGCAACATTCGAAAAAGTGTGGTGCATGTGTGTGTTTGTGAGCATTGGTGTTAGCATATGTGTGTCTTGCTCCTTGTATCCTGGATTCGAAATCAAACGCTTGAGCGAAGATTCTTTACGCCTGGTACAAACTTTAGCAGCAACGTGAGACTTGTTGACTTCGATTGGTGGTTTGCAGTCATCCGGGTAGCCTGCGCTGTGGTGGTCGATATGCGAGTGCGGAATGAATCTGTATAGTTCAAAAGCGCCATTGGACAAAATGCTGAATCCTGTTCCGACTGACAACGGGGGAGGTCATGGAGATTGAGATCACTTCATATTTATCTTGCATGACTGGCATTCAGGCAAGATAAACTGTTGCATATCGTACTGTCATGTTGAGCTCCTCACTCAGACGCGATTTTCTTCCATCTGAATGAAACGTATCAAATATAGTGTCGCTGATATACCTTTGCTACTGTAAGACGCCCTAGTCGATGGTCAAGTGCCTTTGCCCCCTTCAAGAGAGCAATGTAGAAAATCATTGGCGCACATGAGGGGCGCACACTTTTGGGTGCTGGTGTTTAAATGATGCAGTGGCTAGAGCACGCGTCGCATATGCAATATATAATCGCACTTAAGTTGCGCACTCTCTGCTGAATTGACATTGATATAACACATATGATGATGAGAACAGTTGTGGTGTTGAATCTGCTGCAAGGTCCCCCCTTGGAATCAGGCGCTGACCATGCGCCCATCTGATCTGTAACCTGAAATGGTTGTCATTTTGGCACAGCTATTTGTCCTTGAGTCATTATTGAAACCCCTTGATAGCGACATTTTTTGAGGACATTCGAATCAGCAAGCTCTGCATCAAGATAAAGTTGCCAACGTGCAAAACCATGGATCGAAACTTAGAGACCTGTTGCCTAAACCCTGCGCTTTTGGAAGGTGAAGTCCCTGCCTAATTTCATTCGCAGTTGCGTCAATCGTATCTAGTTTAGTTCCTACGACCAACCACTCTGGCGTGACATTTTGAATACTCAATGCCAATCCAGCTATCTTGTATGAATCTGTTTTGTGAGAGTACAGAGAGAAGGCGTACCAATGGTATATTCTGCGTGTGGTCCGGATTGCAGGCGTAAATGAAGTACAAGGCATTGGCAACGTCAACGGTGGGCTCCCATGAACGCTTCGCCTGATTCACAAAACGAAGGATTAGTGATTTTTCTTGCTTTCATTTTCTGTTGCATATTTGGCGATTCGAACGAACTTTGGCTTTGCATTGTTCCATGATGTTGCTTACACCGCACTGATTTCGGGCTTTGAATGACACAAATTCAGAACTCCCTGTTGTTGGATGGGGGTCATGAAAGTAGCTTGTTTGTTGTCTGCATTGAGCATATCAACTTTGCAAAGCATTCAATTATGTGATTCTTTAGGAGTGCAGTGATCTGTACCCTCCGTTTCTGTTCTTCTTGATGCTTCCAGTGTATCTCAGGTCTCTTGGTGCTGGGTGTACTATCCAATGCAATATTCTAGCCCTGACACGCATGCTTTGTTCATATGTTTTGACAATTTCCTCTGAATTCAAAGTGGGCCCTGCGCAGTGATGCAACAAGTGGATGTATTAGAGCACGTGTTCGCCCACATGGAGGCTCCCGACCTTGCACGTGCTTCATGTGTTTCAAAGTGCGAAATGCAATTTCTCCCAAATGAATATGGCACTGCCTGTTGATCATGAGCTGGTCGGTTGTGGTATTTGCCCCACAAACTTGAAAAGATAGATTTTCATCCAGCTGGAACCATGTGAAGGGCGTGCTTGCGAGACCTGCTGACAAAGCATACAAACAATTGGGTGTGTGCTTGAATGATTTTGTCAGAATTCGGTAGAATCTTGACTGCTATGATCCCTCAGGCTCCAGAGTCAGGTAGTCGTCGCCTTGTTGATAGAATGCTACTTTTGGCGCAGGCCCATATCCCAGTCAGTATTCACAGATGATAACGGATAGCCATTGCATTTTGCAGAAGCTGGCGACAAGCTTCGTCCTCCACGGATCTGTGGCGCACCCTGTATGTGAAATTGTTTGGATCCAGCCTCACATCCGACAGAAAGAAGCAGCCTGTTAGCTGGAAGGCTGCGTTCATGGATGCCCGGCGCCGCGACCCCCTCAGTGTTCCCACCACCAACCGAGCCTTGTGTCGGCTGTGTGGCCAATTGTACTGGCGCTCAAGTACCACTTGCGCGTGTGGATGTCCTGGACCTGGCAGCAGATTGATTCCATTGAAACCGCAGCAGGTGAGGTCAATTGTTTTGTTATCATCAACCCGACTCGACTCCAGGTGCAAGACGAAGTGGCTGCTGTGGATGAAAGTTCAAAGAATCTTCAGTATGTTGTTATTTTGCCGATGAAGCAGACTATTCTGCGCTTGCAGTTACGATTGCTTCGTATCAACACATCGTGTTCTGCGAATTCCTTAGCACATTTGTGGTCGCTACTGTAGTAAGTGCTCCAAGATTTGGCGGGATAGATGATTGTGGTACGTTACTGTCGCTTGTTCATATCAACAGGTGATACGTTTTTTGCTGGATTGCCTAAACTCTAAACCTGGACAGAGGTTGATATCCAATTCCCACTCATCCAACTCAGACACGGACTCGGAAAATGATCAGTCCAGCACTGGACGAGGCGGGATATGGAAGCTGCCAGGACAACTACAAAATTTGACACTTACGACATAATATTGACTTAATATTTTGCAAGTGGCGATGATAATCGAATGATGGCGTTCGGCGTTCTTTGCCTGATTGGATATTCATTGCTTGCTGTCTGATTTATTTGGTTTTGGTAAATGACTCTGGGATCATATTTGATTTGGAAAACTGTGTTAACGAAAGTATTTCAGAGTCGAGCTAGTAAAGTTTCATTTTAACAAGGCATGCACTAGGTGCCAATGCGCATCGCAGAGTACTTTCCAATGTACCGCGCTTACGGTGGAAATCAATCAAATCCAATTGCAGCGCCGGCAGGTGATGCCCGATAAACGGCATTATTTGATTACGTGTGATATCAGGACACAATGGACATCAACAGTATCATGAGTACTAGGTGAAATTGATCTATGCTTTTCAAATAGAAGTCTACTGCTCTCGACTGATATCTGCAGAAGTTGTGGGAACGTGTATATGCGTGTTCATAAACAGGGGAATTATTTACATCAGAAATACATATATATGTAGAAATGATTAACGAATTCCCTGTGGAAGTTTGTGGGTCATGCAATTAGCGACTGCATCACGAAATATATCTCAAAGAAACAAGTATATATACTTCTTCCTTTAAGCTATATTTCGAGATGCAGTCTCTACTTGCTTAGCCTTCAAACTCCCACGTACTTACCGATTTAAAGTGAGGCCCACACCAGTATTCATTGCAGCGGAGATGCAGAATTAGCAGCAAAATGGTGTGCGGAAACGGAAGGGCTAGAAGGTGAAGTAGATATTGAGTATGACGATACACGCCTGCTGACGGAATGCAAATTCTTTTTCACATTACCTGATGACCAAATGACTGCTGTGATAATCCATACTAGAGACCTGAGAAGGGTTGTCAATCAGCACTTGCGATATACTAACAGGCACTGCACCAAAGTCTCCGACATGTGGATGGCCTGAAAAAGGAGGCCTCCAGGTATCGTTGGCGCACACATGATGAGACTGTGAACAATATAACATTGCTCGCCCTCCGTGCACGGCTGTATGACCTCCATTCCAGACCACAACACATATAGTTAAGGGTAGATCACGTTGCGCATTTCAGCTTCGGACGACGGGACGTGTCGTCACATACTCAAAAACCCTTGGATTCCGACTTGGGTCCACCGTGAAAAGTCGGCCCACCCAACTACGAGGAGGGACAGCTCCACCATCTGCGGGATCTGGATTGCATTTTGGTTAGAACCTGTCTGCAGATGAGCTTGGACCACCTTAAGCCCGGTTCGTAATATCCTGATATGAACAATACGGACTGAAAATTAAAATGAAGGTTGTGGATGGTACATTCGCCATCGGCGTACGCTTGGACGGTGATACAGTGCGCAAAACAAGCTAAACACGCGCTCAGCGCGAATGGTCCACGACCACTCTGGTTCTGATAACACAGGTACCAGTGGAGGGAAGGCAGTGACTCTA
>NHOP01000480.1:0-14836 GCA_018697155.1 Pyramimonas parkeae | reverse complement strand
AAACTCCTAGTCTGTGTCATATACAGTCGGTTACCGGACGATTCTATATACTTGACGTTGTCAAAATGCGATGCGTCTCATATTGTATACATCAAGCACGCGGATTTCCCTGAGATCATACCACGCTGGTGGGCCGATGACAGGTGGAGAGTTTGACAAGGCGGTAGAGTCCCTAATTATCGATACCAACAACAGCAATCGAGTGCGTCGCCTTGAGTGGGTTTTCCACAAATGTGCTATCGGAACCTTTCTAAAATCGAGTTTATCTTGCTTGTTCGATTTGCCACAGCGGAGGCAGCGATGTGGATCCCCGCAACTCAAGCTCACGCTCCAGCACTTTGTGCCTAGACATGCAATGCTGAAAATGATTTCTTTGTACTCCCGCATTAGATATCAGAGTTAAACACACAGATCTCAACAACAGCTTCTGACAGTGCTTGTGGTTTTTGTTTGTAGTATTGCAAGATGCAAACATTTGTTCTCAATGCATCTGGCAATGAAATGCAGTCCATTCACAGCATTGTAGAAAGGTCAGTCAACAGAGCCATGTGAGTCTAATTCGAAGATAACTCCCTTCGCGAGAATCGTGACGCCGCGGAGCGCAAGGATCTGGAAAACTTTGAAAAGACGAGACACACGTTCGACGAGGTAAACATGCACAGAGCGGTGCTAGCTGGGTCGGACGACCCGCATGTCCGTAAAGTAATCGAGTCCAAGCCGAGTATCAGGAGACTGTGGATATTAACTTTAATTCGCGGCTAGACACTGTGAGATGTTGCACCGTCGTGTACATGCCTGAGTTGCTTTGTGTGACGAAAAACAGGGCGCGACAATCGTTTCCTTGAATATATATATACACACCGGCAACCGACTGTACAGTGTATTGTGTCAACGCATAGATTGCAGTGGTCCAAGGATGCTCATATACGTGTGCACTTATGCCAAGACGTGTGTGTCTGAACACAAACAGTTTGCTTGTGTACGGCTGGCTGCCGATGAAGATCTGATTGCTCCTGAGACAACGAGCGGGATCTGTGGGCAACAGATGATGAGGAAATATTTCCACGCTATTCAGGAACGAGGCATTGCCAATACGCTAGACACCACGGTTAGCAAGGTGCGCGCTGTAACTTGCAAAATTTGCGATTTCATGTTGTCGCACTCATCGCCCGTGTTTTGAACAGCTGTGTACCCAGGGTGTTTGTCCAGGCACCAGGCGCGCATTGGAACGCGGCCCTGGGCTATCCGTATCGGGAGGCAAGGTTTTCACAAACGGCTGTGCAGCAAATGATTGTCTTATTCTCTGTCCCGAAAAATGATTTTCAAATACAAGCAGGTCCGCTCACTTCTTGAAGCGGACCGCCATCCAAGCACGCCAATCACGCTACCTGTGCAAAGTTGGAACAGTCTCCAGCACGACCCTAAGTCTTGTGGATGCTCCAGCTGACGTTTGAACAGGTGCTCTTCCCGTCCACGCGCATGAGCAGAAAATATTGCAAGCTACGTTCCCAACCGAATCTGTGCAGAACGCGCCGCCTGGTCCGTGCCATCATTATGTGGGGGTGTTTGTTTGCAGGAACTGGCTCAAAGAAGGCTGGCCAAGACATGCCTTGAAAAGGAGGTTGTATCGTCCAAGATGCAGAGGTCCCTGCTCCGGAAGAGGTGCGCGCTGAGCGGTGCCCGAAGTGTAGGTTTTTGATGTGAACCTGCCTCGTGACCCCAAAACCCAAAACCTTAAATCACGGACCCCGGCGCGTGCAGCAAGGGAAAGCCCTATTGAGCATCATTTGAACCTGGAGCGCCTCATGCTGGAGCGGCGTGGGTTTTCGCACTCCGCGGTGGGCGTCGCTCTTGTTGAATAAATGCACCCTTGCCCAATTCCTTGACTGCCCGCTCGTCCAGACCCTACACCAGATGCCCTAGTGAAGTCCTTGGACAGAAGTTGTACACAGTAAATGCAGCAGAACGTTTGCACAGGAAAAGGGGTCTTGCTCAGCCTGAGGTGTGCGCTGAAAAATATAGGAGAAACTAACTGTTGAACCACCAGATGACATTATGCTTTTTTGGGCGATTAAGACAATCGCTCGCTTGTCAAGGATGAACCTTTAAGACTGTAAGAAAAGAAGAGAAACAATCGTTGAGCCATCAGAACACATGGTTGTTGTTGCAATCAATTCAATAGAACCAGCATGGCCCTTGATAAATCATCTGTTGAGGCAGTACCTACCCACTGCACAGCTCGAAATCGGGCAACCGGAAACAAGCCAACGCCTTACTAACTCGCCCGCAGGCTAGGTTGAATTATCCCCTATGCATGAACCCGCACCATGTAAGGTGGCCTTTCTGATAGGAACAGAAGCATGGACGTTTTATATGCCGCTCTTTCGTATTTGCGTATGATAGTATTGTTGTACAAGTTGGGTGGCAATGGAAACTGAGTGACGCGTGGACCCCCTGCCAGTGTACTGCCGACCCAGCTGCAAGCATTCTTGGCAATGGCCTTCGTTTGACTTTGTTTTGAATGATTTCACGTTTACTGGCGTGCAAAAGTCATGCAGTTTGGCCGTAATCTGCTCTCTACAGTCTACGTTCTGCATTCATGCTAAAGCATGCGTCGCATGCCTTCTTTCGCAATCACGATGGTGCAATTAAGAGCTGCCGCAAGAATCCAAATATATTTGGCTTGCCTACAGGCAGCGTTTGTCTGACGAGGTTGGGTGTGAGGATGAAACATGTTGTTTGTTCAGGCACAACTACTTCCCATTAATGGTGACTGTGCCAGGTGCGCTTGCCTTGTCATGTCTGCCTATGCGTTTGCCTGGTTTAGAGGAGAATGCAGTATGGCTTCGCAGGAGCAGGGTCACAATCTCAACACTTGTGAGGATAGGAGTTTCGCATGCTCTCTTGGTACATTTTTTCTTGGTTGTAGGCCGATGTGCTTCTACACTTTAATGCACAACAGCCCTGGGAGATGACAACATACAGAGCTGACACATGAGGATCCTACTGTTAATGAAACAGACAACGTCACAAAGACATGACAGTCATGACCAGGTGTTTCTGATGAGAACGAGTAGACGCCCCTCCCATGTACTGCGCTACATGTGTTTGACGTAGTACACAGGGTTAGTGATTCACTTGGGCAGTGTCGTTCATCAGGTTCCCCAATGTACCCGTGTGCCAGGAAACTGAGTACGCAGCATAAGATCCGAAGGGTCGTTTCTCATTGTCCTTGTTGGACCATCCTGCTGGGCTTTGTGCATGCACGTAACACGAGCATGGCGTTTGTTTCAATTACAAGTCGGCTACTAGTGCGAAGCTCTGTATATTTATGTGTCTCCGAGGAATGTATGTGCAAAATGTTGTCCAAGTCCGTTGACTTGCATCTAAGTAAATATAAGTTCATGTTCAAGAGGATGCGACTTGAGGCTTGGGTTGTGGGTGTGTGCAGGGCTGGGCAACGCCACGCCCTGTTGGAAGCGCTCGAGACTGGGGTTAGAGTACAAGTCCACAAAAGAATTTACTCGTACAGTAAACGCCCAGGTGTGCACCCTGCTTGCCCTGCTTGAAAACGATGCTCGATGTTGATGTGGAGGGATTGCTGGTGTCAACCAACACGGCTTTATTGGTGTTGTGAGCATGCCATAACACTTCACAAACTCCGGCAAAAGGACAACAACATGCATTTGCACCATCTACAACAGAAACAATATTTTAACCTTATGTGCCCTAGCATCCATATGAGCGATGATGTCATTGATGTCTACAGCGTGTTGGGCATAGTTCCACTTGGATTCTCATTCTTCAAGGTAAATCAGGATCCATACAGTGCACCATTATTTGGTGTGGAAGTTGTTCCTTCCAGAGATGCAAGTCTCCCAAGACGCAAACCAATTGATGATTACATACATCTTCTGCAGTACACTTGGGGGCGTAACAGCAATGATAGTGTCCTGTGTGCGCTTACGCTGGTGGTTTATCCTGATCCACGGCAAGAAGCTTGGCGCAAGACACTGCTAGCTTCCAGCCTCACACTATTATGTTTCACGAATCATTTGCGAGCGTGATCGCGTGCGCGCCTATATCCCATTTTCTTACAGGTATTGCTGCTGCTGTAGGTTCTGCGGTTGATAGTGTTCTTGCTGTGTTGTTTGCTTCCGCTGTGGATGTAGGTATCTCTGTCGCCACCTGGCCTAGCTTGTTTCACTAGTTGCACTGTCCTTGCCACCATTTTGCTATTGCTGCTATGATGTTGATTGTTGCTACGTTATGCTTTCAAAGTTGTATATGGTGTTGGTGTGATCTCAGCTCTCGGCGACCGTCCTGGCGAGCGTCCTCAACCGCACGTGCTCCTCTCTGCCAGGACTGAAAGTGGCTTTGAGCCCGCCTCAAGACCTGCATGCATTCGATTCACGGTGTACCCCAACAATCCTCTGGCCGACTAGCTCATCCGCCTCAGTGCAGCCCCAACAGCCTGAAGACCCCGGTGCGACCGCTACCCTGATGGAGACAAAGGACGACGGTGGTAGCGAGTCAAGAGAAGCCTGCAGGGTGTGCATCGGTGTTGTGTTCAAGATTGATGTGGCTGCTGTTGCTGTTCACGACAGACTGTTAAGTCAGCATGGGCATGGAAACAACGCTGTCTGAGCCGACCATATTCTTCATCGGGAATCCAGCCCGTGCTAGAAGATTACAAATTCATCGTTCTACACAACTAACGTTTATTTTGCACCCACAACAATGAGCTGGATAAGCACCTAATCATCGTCGTCTTGTAGGGAGCTCTCACCCAACACCCTAGGCTACTGAAGAACCATTTTGCATTGTCCAAAATTTCCAAGCACAACGACAGAAGCAGGACTCTGGCGACGCACTAGATTTCCCGCAGCTTGTGGAGATGAATGTAATACACGGCGTGGCTGCTTCGTCCACACGTTCTCATCGCAGCTGGTGTTTCTATTGCTTTCAAGCCTGAGCGATGATTATTGTACTTGTGTTTGTGGCAACTTCTATTGTGACATCGATCTCTGAAGCGGTGTTTGATTTTTACATAGGTGCGAACAACTATGTCAGCAGGGACAATTATTGACAGCAAAGAATGCACTTTGTATCGATAAAATCGAGTGCCTAGACCTTCTCTTTGTTGTACGTTTCAGTTCTTCCAATCTGACAGTGATGCCTTGATTTGTTCCGAAATGAATAAGAGATGGAGCCATGTTAACACCCTGGCCTTGCAGGTCACGCTGCACTTGTGAGTCTGTGTGCACACGGAAACAACCGGCTGGGGATCTGCGCAGATTTCTACAAGATCTTCTGCATGGTGATGGTGGTAGGTGTCCCGCAGCATCCAAAGCTGTTTTGTCCAAATCAACCACTGGAGCCACTGCCGTGTTGCAGTGTGTGCATCGCTGCGCGATATCTGTGTAGTTTGTTCAGGTTGGTGGGTGAGATCTTGGGAGCGTAGAGTTTGGGTCTCACGCATCGCCGCCAGTATAAATTTGTGCGGACGAATGATGTTGCGGGGTGCATTCAGCATTGGATACGTTAAGAGATTCAATGTATATGTACCAATAAAGATACTGGTAGTACGTGCAGGACTTTCTACAATGAATATGTTCACCGTCGCCTCAGGACAGATTTTCTGAGCGGGCCAGCGCGTGATTTTCTCAGCGCAAAGCCTTTTCCGAAGTCTCGTGTGAAGATGTCATTCAAATAATCATGGCTTCCTGCCAGTTGGCCAGGTATCAAGTCCCATCCTAGATGCCGTTCCCTATGTATGTAGGAACGTGACACTTGACCAAAAGACAGGAAGCCATCCCCACTGAGTCACGCGCTGATTTCTGATACCATACCCAGTATCCTGCTCAACATGAATATCAGTCTATACCGTGTTTCTTAGGACCGAAGGAGACGCATTCCGTTGTTTGCTGCATGCGTTCATCTCGTCGGAGCGTGCGCTGGAAAATGCTTGTATGCTTATGATTGAATCTCATGTAGACCCACGACCTAGCACTGAGGTGTAACCGTATCAGGGAATCGCCTCCACTTATTGGGCTACGACGTATGAGCTGTTGTACTATGAGAATCGGTGCGGTGGTTCATTCATCAAGGTTGATTTGCTGGTTGAATGGCCAATAATGAGCCAGCAACACACAAGGCAGAGACCCCCCTCACCGGGGATCGATTCCCAAGCCCTTGAAGTTCCACTCTACAGCCCTACCAACCAAGCCTACCGGCATGTGCAGCAAGAAGTTCGGGCAATCAGAACACTATTGGCCAGAGGCATGCACCTGTGAAGTGCATGAAGGCCTGCTCATAACCACCAGTCGGGGTGCTTTGGGACGGCGCTTTTCATCTTCAGGTCCGGCTACCGTTTCTGACAGATAGCGTGGGCAGCGACTGCGAGCCAGGCTCCGGGGCCCAGCTAGTGGTGGACTCGGTGACCATTCTCAGCACCAAGGAGGCCCAGGTCCGCGCCTGGAGAGTCGGATCCTTAGTGGGTGGGACCTTGAGTTATTTTTCACCATGAGATATGTTGGCGACTGTGTAGGTGATTGGCACGACCACTTAGTTCTTGACAGTTTCCCGCCAGCCAGTGTGGTCTTTTGACAAATCGTGGGTTGAGGCAGTACCTTCGATCTTGGGGACCTAAACTCGGAAAATTGCGCATCAGGCCGATGCCCTACCATCCTGATATGGTGCTGTTGTGTATAATTTTTTCAATCATTCGCACAAAGATGAGAATTTGCGGCTTGCAGAGGAACGCAACACTTCTATCGGCGATACCACCCGATCATCCGATTGATCGAAGTAATGAGCATTCGCGGGATCAGGGTTGGGATGTTAGGGATGCAATTAGGGTTTAGCAGTTTAATGATGTTGGGTGTTGGTGTTTTGGGATGTTGTCATTTTGAGGTTCAGGGTTTCAGTTTAGGGTCATGCCAATGTGAGCTAGCGCCCACCTTGGCGAATTGCAATTTGAACTTGGACGATACTTCATACAATGTTGTGAAATAAAGATAGACTTGACGGCGTATAGTTCTACAGGTGCGCGTTGGAGTCCAGTGCATGCGTAGGGGAGCAGGCGACGCAATACAAGCGTCCCTCAGGTGTTTGCATATTCGACAGCTTTCTTACCATAGTGATGTCAATATCCCTCGCCCAAATTTATAGCTGGTTCAACTTTTCGTTTGATTAGCGACTGTCTTTCATCATGGCAAAACAGAACTTGTATTGCCGCAGCGACTGTGCGTGTTCATGCTGCAGCTAGGTGGACAGTGCGTTCGGAGAAGTCAACACTTGTGACGATGTAAACCCACTCAACATCTTCGTTTCACAGGAGAAACCGATCTCATGTGCTTCCTTGTTTGGATCAAAGATGGTTATCAGTTCGAATAAATCACCTATGAGCCAGCTAGGTCCTTGGCGGTTGTGTTTGCGATATAGCAGCCTTGTAGCTTTTCGTGGACGTAGAGTCGCCAGGAAGCGGGGGTGATGAATGTATGGGAAACAAGCATGTTGGGCTTGTTCCCAAGACTTGCAAACCTATTCATCAACGACAGAACACAACCTCAAGACTTTCTGCCTCTCTAGCGCGAGTGGCTCAGAGGCCAGCACCAGGCAACCCAGCCATACGTAGAAATGCCCACCACCCTGGCAGCGGCTACCAGACATACCCGACAATCAAGGACGCGATACACCCGGTGACATGAGCGCCTGTTCACCGCCAATGTCTTCCTTGAGCCACTGACCGGACTTGACCGGATCATACCCAGCAAGCAATGGGAGGGTCCGTGGTTTTGGTTTCGAACCTGCCAGCGCACATGGGGCTGCACTCTGCTCAGGCGGGCTGCGCGGGCCGGACATCGTCGCACCTGGTGTTTGAGCTCCTGGGCCTGGTCGCCAAGCAAGCAGCTGCCGTGTTTGAACAAGAGGCCACGGCTCTAGGTTCGCCCGCCTGATTTGTGCCCCAGCTTCCAAGAATCGTTTTCAACCACTAGCTTGGCTGCACGATGAGGTTGTAAGGACATGTTTTCTGATGAAGTTTGTGGATCTGCTGGCTGGGCTTGAGATAGGCTGGGTTGGGCTCAGCTTCCACCAGCCACAGGCGCGATTGTTTCTAAATTTAGATATGTCATCCTGATTTGGATGCACACAACCGGGTGAGGGCGACAGGATACACTGTAGGACTGCGCCAAATTAGTGGTTCTATGCGCTTAATCGTTTGATTGCTCTAGCTCGTTCGCTGGTAGCAAGCCCTTGCCACAGTGCATGCTTAGAAAGGATCCAGGAGCGCCCCTAGTGTGTCGTGATATGGTTCAATCGTGATTGGTGCCGGACAAGCATTTGTTTCACAGTTTGACGTTTGTTCTACTCTGCGAAATGAAAGTGTCGCAAGCAGCCTCCTGTGATGATGTTGCACAGCACCTGCATCATTCTGACTTGTGATAGAAGATGTGTTTGCAATATAAGCGTTTTCGTGTCGTGCCACCTGTTTCTTTTTGTTGGATTTTGTGTTCACCTATGCGAACGACCTCGGTTACCTCCCTGCGCATCCGCTGCAATACTCACACTGTGTTGTTGGAGATCCGCGTAGTGGGAACAAAAGTATGTGGATGAATTTCTGTGACTGTGGGTGCAGTTGAGTAAAGATGTGCGTTTCACAAAAGAGAACATATTCTCTGGATGTTCTTTGTCCAGGCTTGAGCGCGTGGCCAGGGTGGGCGCTGGAGCAGCTGCTTCTGTGGGGAGGGACCTACAAGGCACTGTTCACTAAGCCGTGCTTGCGGTGCCACAGCGTTCTTGCCATGGATCCATCATGGTGAGTTGCACTTGACGTTTCTCAACAAATTTCTGATGCCGCATGCCGCGCCTATTTTCTATGTTGCGTTCGACGGATGCGTTTCTCGAATCGTATATGATTTGTGTTAATGTTGAAATAGAATTCAGTGTCTCTGCCAACACAGCTATGGGTCAAGTTACTTCTCGGATATACTGACATTGTCGGGGCTCGCCAAGTTGGTAGGGTGGCTGTTTCAGCCGCAGGCGGCTGTGATTTAAGCAGGAAAGTTTGTGTGTCGTCCAAGATTTTTTTTGAACTGCGATCGCTGGCGGGTCATCATTTGAGAGTGCGTGATCATGCCAATCACTTCCCCAGCCACCATGCGATCTGGCAATCGAATGGTGGATGTTGTGAATCACGAACAAAATGCAGATGTGCTTTCATGCGAGTGTGTGTGTCTACCACGCTGCATAGTGATCACGCATTATGTGTTTGCAGAGATACGTGTTTAATTATCCATGGATTATTGTATGGTCGATGAACATTGGTCGGATCCATTTGATTTTTATAGTGTGTGCAGCGTGGCTCTTGGACTACGCCTTAGTTCAAACTACTGACAAGTTCAACACCGGGGCTAAGCATGACAGCGCCGCCGATGTAGTAGTGAAGTGCACTGACCATCGTACATATTTGTTGAGTGAATGCCACTGTTCTGACTTGTACTTGTACGCCATTTGCATAATATGAGATCATTGACCGCCGCTAGTGGCAGCCCTCGTGCGCATGTGCTCATGTATGGCCCCGAAACAATTGGGATGTTCAACTCATGGATGATCGCACCGGATTTGTTGAAGGTACACTCTGGTGCCACCGGTGGTGCGCCCTCTGCACGAGGATGCTGCAGAACATGACCGAGTGGTCCGTGGACGTCGTGCTGTGGACGTAAGAGCCGCGTACCACCTGCACTGCTACAACAGCATGCCTACCAACAAGATGATCAACTACGAGTCCCCTACTAGCCCGACTTAGATAGAAATACATTCCTTAGCTGCATGTTGTTTTCAACCTCTTCGGCGCACACATTTTGCCATTATGCATTGAGAATGGAGATGTTCGGCTAACTGATCTTGGTTGCAGGATAAAACTGCGTGTTCTCACGTAGGAAATCAGTTCGCTTGCCGGATTGGGAGTGCGCACTTGAATAATGACATTGTCAGTGCATCTGCACAATGGCAAGTGGTTTATCAAGGACGTCTCTGCCACTGTACCTTGGTTCCTAAATCCAACATGTGTTCTTGAATTAATAGGTGCTCAGCTGTCTCTAAATTGCACTTCTTCGCATCCAGGTCCAAATCACGAATAATACTAGTTTAACGAGTCAGCAGACTGTCTTAATGGAAATGGCGAGATACTTTTTTCTTTGACCACTAATTCAATGTGTTGACACAAAAAACAGAATTTGAAGATTTCCCTGTGCAACGATAGAAAATTGCACGCTATTCATGGTGCGCTGCGTTCTATCCTAAAGGACGGGAAGCCAATGAAATGGCTCCTCGCCCTTTTGCTGAGGGTCATGTACCCATGCATATATTTTGACGCTGCATGCACCAGCGTTCGCAAGTGTTGCACTCCTGTATAGCATGGTACTCAAAGACTTGGTAAAGCAATCAAAGAATATCATGTTGTTCAGTTCATTAACATAGATGCACGTGAGTGCGAGCATCTCAAGCAAAGGATATTGGTTGTTTGTTGTTTCGTACGGTGTTGATACCGGGCCAATTGCATTTGATTGTTGAAATTATTGGTGCAGCCTAAGCACAAAGTCTTGTCGCAGAGCTCTGTTCCGCCAGTCAACAAGCGACATCATATTCGGTACAGAAATCGAGGATGCTCCAGCGAAAGCAAACTATCTGAACAAAAATACTAAATTGAAGAGACAAACCAAGAAATAAAGTAGACGCGATGACAACGTGAAAGATGAACAAGCATGCATGTTGTGGTGAAGGCGGAGTGCGAGGTTGCTCGAGGCTTACAATTGCATTGGATCGATAATGATGGCGGTACGTTGCTAGCGGAAACTGATCAACTAATTTGGAGTGTTCGTGACAAGGTTCAATCGACGACTCTACAATTCAAAATCAATTTACATGCATGAAATTTCGAGTGTGGATTACTAATTTTTGTGCCAGCAAGGATGATTTCAGGCACCAATTTCAGTCCGTACCTTCAGCCTAAATGGGAGATACGCATTGGAATCTCACACATGCGGTTTGGTCAACGGAATGTTGCTGTTCGAGATATTTTGCCGCTTCAGTGTTCGTACATTTCCTAGATTTTAAGTAGGAAGACCATGATCACGATTTCGAAGCCCGGTTGAGACTCAAAGTGCAACTTATGCAACACTCTCAAAAAAAAACACAACTTATAATAATAACGTACTATCGAACCGTATTGTGTCGGACGCATGACCCGTTGACATCCTGCTTTGGCGGGTCACATTCGATTAGCGCGTGATCATAATCGCCTAAACAACCACTAGGAAAACATGTGGTTCCAATGATACATTTACTCATTTATTTAATTTTTTCCGCTGTATTTCTTTTAGGCTGGGCGTGCGATCGATTAAGGGAAAGGCTTTGCCGAAAAAAACCGAGCGCTCGTCGATCTAGGATGACCGTGATGTGGATCAATGGATCAATGGATCAATCATTGGTCGAAGCAGTTTCCATGTTTGGTGCATATCCGGCAATCGCAGGGAGGTCCGACACCCTTCCCCGAGGCGAGGTGGTCACCCGCGTCGCCTCGTTGCATTCAAGAAAAGGCAGAGGCTGCGCTTGGTTCAATCTAGCTGGATGTTGACAGACGATGAAGACCAGGCTACAAGCCCCTTACACCACCACGAGGCTAGCGCGTGGTCGAATGTGCGCGTTTCATCCTCGAAACCACGACGCTGTCTGCATGTCGCTTGATGAACCAAGAAAACATGCCAAGCACATCCCGTTATGATTTGTTTTATGTTTCTATCATGATTTCTGTCTCTCATGTGATGGCGATGAATTCAGTTCGTCAAATTCTGCGAGTACAGGAAAGTTTGCATCCTGAATTGGGAAGATAAGTTGTGATATTCTGTTGCAACTTTGTCACCTTTGTATGGAAATGGGATGTCTGGATTCTCTGAGCGGCAATTCGTGCATAATGACGTGACATTGAATTATTGCCTGCAGGTTCGGCCGGTATATGTCGTATTCATGACGTTTAAGTCCTCCCGAACACGTGATCAAACTCCGTGCTTTCTATCTGTCATTTGTTTTCTCGACGTGATAGCAAAGTGGTTGTAGTGTGATTCTAGATTGCAGAGCAATGTGTGTGACATTGTGTATGATTGTATGCGATTCACACCCCTGTTCATGGAAATTAGTCGGGAACGAGTTCAGTTTCCTACCCACTGGGCATGGAGCATGCAAATTTCTGGAATCTGGTTGCCAAACACAGTTTGGCTGGCTGCATTGGCATATTGATGTTTCATAATTTCACAATCAATCATTTTGGGTGATGGCCTTTAGAAAGTGCGTTATAATCAGTGATTCTGCATAATGTGAAAGTATTCAGCATGTTCAATAAGAAGCACTCTCGTCTCTCCGCGAAAAATTGGATGTTTGCCGCTAATGGTGTTCGGAGTTTCCCTAGAGGTGTTACTATGTGCAGCGAATGTTCGGAGCGCCTCTTCACGAGCTCCTACAAACGGTTGGGAACTCCCAAGACACTGGGAATTGTTCCAATATCGTCCCTCAAGAGTCTAGTACATGATATAGTAAGTCCTCTTCTTTGAGTTCAGATACATTCATGCAAAGACGATCCGGTATTTCTTGCTGTTCGTGACAAACTACAGTGGGCGAGGATCTCCTGTCAGCATTGCTCCATCCAGAATCTGCCATAGTACCTAGCATGTCCTTTTTGTGGACCATATCAAACCCGATAGGATGACTGTCTCTGTGTGTGTATACAAATGTCCCCATGTCATTTCCCTGCTAACACGATGAAGATGACATAGAGTTCATCTTTTTGCTAGCAACAGCATTCGGGCAGCTATTCTTGTTTGCAGCATGTCATCATTTTTCGGCTGAGTGCATTATTTGACCCATATACTTGGATCATCCCCTCTCCAACATGTTGAGCACGATCCGAGCCTGGTATTGGAGGTACCATCAGCCCCTAGGTTGGAGAATTTTTTTGTGAACTGAATTGGTTCGAATGTCATGAGATATTGTGAGGCGTATGGTTGTGATAAGTGCCTCATGAAACAAGATTGTCCAGCAAGATCGAAGAAAAAGGTGATTCAGGCACAAAAGTAACGCTTGCATTTCAACTGCAAACATTGTGTCGGGTACTACGGTATGGATGCAAAGGCCTTCCAGTGGTGCTCACTGCCGAACTGGAGGCTGATACTTCGAACAGCTGCCGATCTGTTGTCAAGTAGAAAGGACCGACCCTTTGCTTTCGGGACAGACAGAGAAACGAGCATCCTGCACAAAAGACATCGCGCAACTTGGCCGACCACTCGAGGACAACTTCTGCTACTTGAACCTGAACCCTTGGTACACTGCGATCAAGCGCATCGCTCATGTTGACACTGTTGTTGTTTACTTGCTTGCCAGGTGGTGTCCCCATGGGACAGTTTTGCCTCGTGCCCCCCGCCTGTGATGAAGACAATGTCTCAGGCTGCCTTGCACCGTTCGACGGACGAGCTTGTTCGCAACACCTCCTTCACTTCCCCCAACGCCGAGCCTATGGTGCGCGATAGCTCTCCACTCACGCGCCCAGATACATAAACTGCTTTGGTGCCTTGGACGTGGCCTCTCCCTGCCATCATTAACACCCCCCTCGCTCCGCGTGGCTCTGTATCACCCCGTCTTGTTTTCTGGTCTCGACTAGGAATTGCCTAGGCTTTCATTGTGCCAAAACAAAGTTGCCCCTTGAGACTTAGAATGTGACACCAATATTGCAACTTTTCACCGCTGAGTCTGCAGGTGTTGATCCCCGCTCTCTCCGGGCGGCCAGATGGTGCTAGCTGTGTTGTCTCAATCAGCTGCGTCACTGCCAAGTCGCAATGTTCAAACACAGTTCGCTTGCTGCCTACATGCACGGGCGGCCACGCTGGGCAGCCTAGTTGGTAGTGCGCCGGATTATTTCGAGATTGCCTAATTCAAGGCCCAGCATGAGCAGAAATTGATTCGGCCAATGATTTATCAACAGCCACGCTTGTTTGCGTCGTGGTAATCGAGCTTGGAGAGACTACAAAAACCGCCTAGATCCATCATAATGATACCTGGTGCTCCAAACTGTATGAGGATTGGCTGGCGGACATGCTGTTTCCACGGAGAGTATCAAGTTTCAGTGCAACTACGAATCCGTAGCTCGTCGTTTTTTTTTCGATATCAGGCGTTCGGAGGTTGACATGGATATCTACGTGTGATCGCCATTTATGTGGGCCCTTGAGCAGACTTCCCCTTGCTGGCGTCAGACCCCCCCACGACCTAAAAACATCATATACTGAGCCTGTTGCATGCACGGTCTCTGCAATGCAGTTTGTCCAGCAGTTTGGTGTCATCAAGTTACCCTATGTACATGAAGATAACCCTGTATTTCTCAAGAAAGAAACTAGGCGGTCGTTGGATTACATTTCATTCAACTCATGCTTCTGACGAGCTCAAACCGCCGTTTCCCCACGTCATGCACTAGTGTTGCAGATGGTGTCAGCAAGTTTGACGTCGCCAAAAACCAACAGAAGGTTGTCCGCACGCATGTTCAGCATGTTGAGAAAGCCGCATAGTGCAGGATGTGCTGCTTTCCACGGGTGTGTTGTGCGAACAAGGCTTGGATCAATACTCCTGATGGCGGTTGCAGGCGAGCTTAGCTCTCGGGCACCAGCATCATCCATCTTCCCTGCGCAGCAAGCCGGTGGGAGGCGCGGACTGTGAAGATGAGGTGGACTCAGATCACGAACTCAAAAACAAGAACAGGGACGAAATGTTGAGAGAGGGGGCCATCCAGAAC